>CAUYQG010143863.1:0-49194 GCA_963574415.1 Tarsius wallacei | reverse complement strand
CTTTTTTTTTTTAATTTTTTTATTATGGTATTATGGGGTAAGGTTAGGGGTTAGGTATACAAAATTGCTTCGTTCAGGCACCCTTGATGATAAGAGGTGTCTCCCCATCCCCAGAAAGATATTTATCACCATTAATCCCATCGCCCCCCCCCCCCATAGCTTCCCACCCTTGTCGGTCATTTTCTTGTGGTAGTATGTTGGATGATCAAGGTCTACTATATGAGTGAGAACATGTGATACTTAGTCGAGATTCCAGAAGCAAAACCTCAATTTCTCAACCAACTCATCTTCGACAAAGCCTCCACCACCTACCACTGGGGAGAGGAGAACCTATTCAGTAAATGGTGTTGGGAAAACTGGCTGACCACATGCAAAAGATTAAAGCAGGACCCCAATCTGTCCCCATACACAAAAATTAACTCCTTGGCTTCTTTTATTAAAGGATAAATCTTCCTTGTGAGCCAAAGCCCTGTTTAATCTGGCTCTTGTTGGCTCTCCAGCTTGTCTGAGTCCACCTGTTCCTTACTTCATTCACTCTGCCCACACTGGCCTTCTTTCTTAAGCAGGTTCCAGCACTGCACATTTCTCATGCTGCTTCTTTTGCCTAGAATCCGCTGTGTTGAATTTTTTCACGTGATTAATTTCACCAGATCTCAACCTAAAGGTTACTTCTTTAGGGAGGATTTCACTGATCTGTATACTAAATCCAAATTAGAGTCCTTCTGTTATTCTGCCTCATTCAAAGGCTGATGAGCCAGGACATGCTCAGAGAACTAAATCTACAAAAGGTCCTAATATGACACTGAAAATAAGTGTTACATGGTGTAGAAAAATGCATATTTATAAGAATTCTTCTCAAGGGAAGAATTCTCTGTTTTATTTTTCACTGTATAACCTGACTTGGGCCATAAATTAATCATTCATCAAACATTTGCTGAATCAATCAATGTAGAGTAATAAAACTGTACTCAATCTCAACCTTATCACTACCAGTTTTAATCCTGTGCAACTCAGATAATTCATTTATAAAATTGGAAATATAATAATAGCTGTCCAGTCTCTATTGAGGTGTCTTTAAGCGAGATTGAAAATGTGAAAATATGTCTTAATTGTAGGACTTGTCAACATTATTCACCTATTCAGTTATTCCTGCTGAGGCCCCATGCATTTCTTTTTGCAAAGAAGTTTGGAACTAAGGCTGGGAGGGCTACTTCTGTGCTTAATACTATCATGTAATTGTCCTATTATCAACCTAATCTCTACATAGTAATTTACAAAGTAACATTAGCGACTAGTCAGAATTTTCCTATCTCAAATTGCAGATTCCTTATGAACACTGTTTCCATGTTTTGTCTAATTTTTTATGCTATTCATGGTTACAAAGAATTTCTAATCTCTCACCACTTTTCTAGGCATGTAGCAGAACAATAACTCCATATTATCAGTAAAAACCAGCAAAAGTACATTTTGTAAAACATAATTTGATTAAGACTATTTTATGTCACATCCTTAAGAGGGGTTAAAACTGATCAGATGCTGCCATGAGACTGCACTCAGCAGAAAGCCTGGTTAAGAGTCTGCACATTATTTTTTGCCTACAAATAAACCCTTCCTAGACTAGTTGCTCACAAATTCAAAGCAGGCCAGACATTTTCCTTATATTAACCAAGTATAGGCTCAATAAAATACACTGCTGCAATGGGCTTCCATATTCAAAAGATTTAGATGAACTATTGCCACTTTGAAATCTTGTCAAACTCATTTAAATTAGATTCCATCAGTAATGGAACATCTAGGGGGAAAAAACTAAAAGACGTTTTATTTCTAAGGCGGAAAGAATTTAGATTCCCTCAGGGGGCGGAGTAGCACTATTCCATGAGTTACACGACTGGCAAGAAAAGAGGCCCAAAAGAAGCATGGCAAGCTTTTAGAAGTCTTTTGGCCACCTATTGTAGGGAAAGATGAGGACAGCATCGTATCATTAAACAGGAGGCATAAGTTGTAACCAGAAGACATGTCTATATTGATTGCATATTTTAAGTGCAATAAACTGCTCAACAACTTCAAGAGTACTGGGTATTGCCACCAATACCTAGTAAGAGGAAAATGTAATACAGTAAACAAAATGTTTGCATTTCCTTTTAAAGAGCTATTTTGGGGAGAAAAAAGTTTTGCTGTGTTTTATTTAAATAATGTATGTTTTAATACTGTGTATTTAGAAAACAAGCATTTCCTCCTATCCAAAACTGAACTGCGTGACTCATTTTTCCTCTCTGTACACTTCAGTAACCCATGAGTCCAAAGAGAGGTGGAGGGTGTTACATGTAAGGCCTGGGTGTTAACTTCTACAGCACTGTTCTCAGGACTGTCTTTAAAACTCTGTAATGGTGGTTTCAGACTTCAATATACTTTATATTCTGATTATATAAGTTTTACTTTGAAATTATAGATCTGAAGGCATAAGGCACAATGATTAGCTCTTGCTGAACCATGGTTGGGCTGTTCCCCTCTGTATGTTAAATGCTTTGGTTTTAAGCAGCTGATAAAACTCTCATAAACAAACTGTATTCATTTACAAAATTTCATTCTCAATATATTTCAATTTATTATTACTATTGCATTATATTTAGCTGCACAATAGCTATTGTGAGACAAATTGGGAAACATACCTCTAAAAAAGTAAAACTGCAGCATATAGAATCAAAGACTAGATTACGATCCCTTTTTCCTCCTGTAATTTCTGTAGAAGAAATGCATGACTCCCCCCTGCCAAAAAAAAAAAAAAAAAGACTCTTACTATTTGTCCTCCATTCTTTTTATTAAAAAGCAGGGAAAATAAAATTTAAGAAACAAAATTCTGACTGGAGTTAGTTGGTATCTCAGTGTAGTTTTAATTTGCATCTCCTTGATGACTAGTGAGGCTGAACATTTTTTCATGTGTCTGTTGGCTGCTCATATGTCTTCTTTTGAGAAGTGTCTATTCACATCTTTAGTCCACTTTGTAATGGGGTTGTTTGTTTTTTTCTTTTCAGCATGTTTGAGTTCCTTGTAGATCCTTGATGTTAGTCCTTTGTCAGACAAGAGGACTGGATTAAAAAAATGTGGTACCCGGCCGGGCTCGGTGGCTCAGCCTGTAATCCCAGCACTTTGGGAGGCCGAGGTGAGTGGATTGCCTGAGCCCGCAGGTTCAAGACCCACCTGGGCAACTTGGCGAGACCTCATCTCTACAACAAATCAAAAAATCAGCCGGGCGTGGTAGCACGCGCTTATAGTTCCAGCTACTCGGAAGGCCGAGGCGGAAAGATCGCCAGAGCCCAGCAGGTCCAGGCTACGGTGGATGGGAGTGGCCACTGCAATCCGGGCGACAGAGTGAGATTCCAACTCAAAAAAAAAAAAAAAAGTGGTACCTATATACAATGGAATATCACACAGTCATGAAGAAGAACAAAATCATGAACTTCACAGCAACATGAATGGAATTAGAGCTTATAATACTGAGTGATCTCTCACAGAAACAAAGAGCCGAGTATCACATGTTCTCACTCATAAGTGGACATTGAACAACTACCATATTACTGTAGGAAAGGGATTGAAAGTAGCGGGAAACTGCAGGGAGGAGGGTGGGAAGGATAGCTGGGATTGACGGTAGTCGATATCCACCTGGGGTAGGAGGGGCACACCTCATCAATATGGGTACTTGCACAATGAACATTTGTATACCTAACCCTGAATTGTACCCCCAATTTCAAAATAAAAATTAAAAGATAAAAAAAAGAAACAAAATTCAAAAACTATACATCCATCTGCATAGATTTTCTCACTTCTACAGGACGAGTTGAGGGTTTCATTATGTAAGCGTGGACCATAAAAATTTCTCTGACCTGAAACATTCTAGAAAGTATGAAAATTTTCAAGAATTTTGAGAGGTCTTATCTAGGAACATCCAGTGACATTCTAGTCATTGTTTATGGTTCCCAGGCTATCTCAAGTTTATGAATTGATCATTTAACTTTTATTTTATTTGTTTGAGTTGGACTCTCACTCTGTCACCCAGACTGGAGTGCAGTGGCACACTCCCAGCCACTGCAGCCTCAACCTGCTGGGCTCCAGCAATCCTTCCACCTCAGCCTTCCAAGGAGCCGGAACTACAGTTGTGCGCTACCAAGCCTGGCTAATTATTTAACTTTTAAAACTACTCTTTCCCCTAAATACAAGAACTATAGGGCATATTTTTAAATTTGAATTTCAATGGAATTAAATTTTACATTTTCCTGGAAGTTCTATAGACCCCATCTACAACACTGAATACACAAAAGTAAGAAGAGAAATAACTATTTTGTGTATATCTCACATTCAGTGTAACATATTTACAATTAATTTTAAAATATATTCCAAAGTAAATGCAAGATAAGAAGGCATCATTTGAATAATATAGTTTCATTGAAAGCCTCTTTGATAAATAAGCGTTGGTTAATTGTAAAAATCATTCAATTATTTACTGAGAATGTCATTTATTCAGTTTATCACTTTGCTACCTGGTTAAAAACACATTTTAAAAAAAAATCAATTATGGCCGAGTTTGGTGGCTCAGCCTGTAATCCCAGCACTTTGGGAGGCCTCGGTGAGTGGATTACCTGAGCCCACGGGTTCAAGACCAGCCCGGACAAGTTGGTGAGACCTCATCTCTACAATAAAAATAAATTAAAAATGAGCCAGGAGTGGTAGCACACGCCTGTACTTCCGGCTACTTGGAAGGCTGAGGCGGAAGGATCACCGGAGCCCAGTGGGTCAACGCTGCTGGGGTGACCGTGAGCAAGCCACTGTACAACAGCCTGGGCAACAGAGTAAGACTCCAACTCAAAAAAAAAAAATTAATTATAAATTACAGTTGTTTAAACAGGGTGAAAAAAAGGCAAGATGTCATAGACAGAGAGATTAAATAATAGAATTGGTAATGCTCTCAAAGACTTCCCTAAATTTTTTATTTTGCTAGCATATGTAGAATATACTGTTTACTACTAAAGGCATATTAAACAGCAACAATCCAAACATAAGTTTATCCATAGAAACCAAGAGTTTCTTAGCGTACTATTTAATCATGACTACTTACTAACACTAGGCAGATAACGTTAATATATGCTAACAATGTAAATATACTGCAGAATGGTGACTCACAAACAAATGAAAATCAAAGTTCAATAATGATCATGGCAAAAAATCTAAGAAGCTGGTATAGGTGAAAATAGATATTCACTAATCCCATGGACACACAATTAAAATATTTTCTACATTAATATATTAAAATATTTCATTTAATTAATACATTTTTTACATTAATACAACAAATTGTCAAATTCATACAACCCTCACTGGGGAATATTTCAAAAAGGAAAGTTAGGCTTTCAATACAGAAGAAATTTAATCTACTTTCCCAACAAGTGACCTAATTTTTCATGCAAATATAAAAAATAATGTAGTCAGTTAATTACTCTTGTACTCCATGAATCTGACCACATGCGGATCTTTCCAATAAACAGCACAGAATAACATATATTGGCAATACAATGTGCAAACAGTAGGAACAAAGATTGTCTATCTACTTTTTTATTTTATTGAAATTCCAATTAGAAAAATGACAGCTTTCATAACCCTGAGAGCTGTAGTATATTTTGAAAATATGACACATTTGCTCCTTTTTCATTCTCTAAATATTTATCATGCAAATGAATTTACATAGTGTTTATCCTTTTCTGATAAGGGAAACAGCACGAGTAAGACAAATTAACTAAGACATTAAAAAAAGTATTAGACTTATCCTAGTTTTGACTAGATCTGACAGAATAAATGTTTGTAGTGTTTGTATATATGTATGCGGGTGAGAGTGTGAGAAGAAAAAAAAAAAACAGATTGTGTTAGCATTCTTTCCTGGTTAAACAAATAGAAAGCTCCATTGCCATGGAAACTGACAAGAAAAGCAATTCTTTTTTTTCTTCCATTTATTCTCTACCCATATTTAGCAGAATATAAAGAAAAGATCAGGTTGCACTGATGCAGTGAAAATAGGAATTGAACTATAAATGAAAATAATTGTAATTTAAAAAAAATCACTCCTGTATAGCTAGTTAGGTATTATTACAATTTAGGGCACATTATTAATGGTGGTAGTGTGAACAGAAAAACAACCACAAATGTAAACACAGACAAAAGTTTCTTAGTGCAATTTTAACCATGACTCATTAGCTAAGACTATGTAGATAATACTCATACACAATGGAGAGACCCACAAAAAACAGAACTGTCTTTTTTATTACTTTTATTTTGGAGGGTAGGTGCCTTGTAGTACAAGTTCCCCCTGCTAGGTAAGTGTGCTAGGAACCCATCGGTATCAGTGTACCAGCTAGCGTTGTTGTGAGATGCTTGCTGCGTTAGGCTTCAGTGATTTTTTAAAAAATTCTTTCAGTGAGTCTGCCCATTTTATAATGGGTGATTTGTAAGCACAACTGCCCACTCTGCACTGAGGGTTCAGCAGTTTTGACTAAAAATGGCATGACCACCATATTCTACCCTCCCTAGTCACCTGATCTTGCCCCAAGGGACTTTGTTTTTTTTTTCCCCAGATGAAAACTTCTTAAAGGGAAATGTTTTGCTGATCTGGAAGTGGTGAAAAACAAACAACAACAACAACAACAACAAAAACCCTGCAGAAGCACTAAAATGCATTACAGTTGACAGTTTAAGAACTGTTTGAGCAGTGGTTAAGGTGTCTTGATAGCTGTACTGCATCAAATGTAAAGTACTTTGAAGATGACTGAAATTTAAACAGGTAAAAATAAATACACAATTTTTATAAATAAATTCCAGGTTTTTGAGGGTCCCAGCCCTCATATGCTTATTGGAATTGTGAATCAGGGTAAGATTCTTGTGACTAAATCACCAACATAAATACATAATAAAATGTGAGACAAGATGTTGCATAAATATTGGCATATAAGAACAAATAAACAGAGGTCCCATCTCCAAGTTTTACTACCTCAGCAGATACTGTCTTTCATTTGTTTATTTGTCAAGAAATTATATACATGGACATTTGCTATATCACATAACTGGGGACACAACACAATAAAACATTGCTCCTTCTTTGAACAGTGTACAATAGTTGAGAAGGGAAAAAAAAGCATGTAAATTACTGAATAAACTTTGGCATGGAGAAGAGTTAGATCAAAGTGTGCACAAGGACAAATATGAATCAAACTTGAAGCATCTTGACAAATTGAGTAAGGGACAGGTGAAGGGGCAATAACAGGTTTCCCAGAGGAATGACACAAAGACTACTTATTGTGTGGGTGAGGGTGCCAAATTTGATGTTTATGAGCTTTGGTTAGGAGGTAGAGATTCCTAGGCTTTACCCCCTGAATCTCTGATTCTGTGTATCTGGAAAACAGTCTAGAAACACACATTTTTAATATGCATCTCAGGTGATTCAAATACATATGTTCCTTGATGGAGAAAGACTATTTTAAAGGGCACTGTGAAAAGTCATGAGGAGGTATAGAAGGCTTTCTCCAAGTGAGAGAGAGTTTAAACCTTAATCAAATGGATGTTTGGGGGCCAATGAAAAATTTTAATCTGAGAAATGCAAGAGCCATATTTGTACTTTAGTAAGATCTCTAAGATAACAGTGCAGAGAAAGTATATTTATCTCATCCTTAGTTGATGCTAGAACTTATGCATCTATGCTAAATATGAAATTTATACAATTTTCTGATAAAAGCATCAAGTTAAAAGCATTCTATAAAATTTTAGTTGTGAAAATTGAAAGGCATTCTACCAGAAAAACATGAACCAGGTTATTTTGTGGGGTAAGGCTGTATAATGATTGGCCAGACTGGACATAAGAGATTAATTCGGTAGGAAATGTCATAATCTTAAGTGAGAAGGGATCAGGGCTATACTAAGGAATAGGAGGGCCAAGTGGGGACACTAGGATAAACAGGAGGTGATGGGATCGCATCATATTAAAGAGAAGAGATCAACCAGGGGAAAAATTGTGGAGAAGGGGTTGGTATATGAGTATCAGGAGGTAAAGAATGATTGCCCAGGTTTCCGAACTAAGTGATGGGGAACTCGATATTGTCTTTCACAGAGATATAGAATACATGAGAAGAGAAGGGAAAAGAGAGTGGAAAAATAAATTGTTTTGAATATACATTAAGAAAAAATCATATTGCCATGCTGATGGCAATTATAAGAGCAATCATTCTTCAAACAAACAGATAAAAATCGTGTTTTAAATGGGAACATAACACATTTTAGAATTTTTTTCTACATGGTTGTCTTAGTCTGCTTTGTGTTGCTAGAAGGAGTAGCTTGGTCTGTATAGTTTATTAAGAAAAGAGGTTTATTTAGCTCACAGTTCAGCAGATATACAAGAATAATGGTGCCAGCATCTTCTTGGCTTCTGATGAGAGCTTTTGTGCTGCATCAAAACATGGCAGAGAAGGTCAAAGGGGAAGCTGGCATGTGCAAGGAAAGACAAAACCTGAGGGGTATTCTGGCTTCATAGCAATCTACTCTCAGAGAAACTAATCCATTCCCCCAAGAACCAATCCAGTTTTGAGAGTGAGAATTCACTACCTAAGAACAGCATCAAGCCATTCATGAAGAATTCCCCCTTATAACCCCAAACACCTCCACTAGGTCCTATCTCCCAACACCACCATACCAGGGATCAGATTTCAACATGAGATTTGGTGCAACAAACCACAGTCAAACTACAGCAATGACATATTAGGATAGAATCATAAGAGACCACGAGCCTAGCCACTGATTATCAAATCATACCATTTGATAAATAGCAAAAATCCAAGAAGTGGGCTTGACCTAATATAGTCATAACAAAATTCCTCATAATGAAAAAATGCTTAGAGGCACAAACCTCCAGCAGTCAGGTGAAACACAAGGCAGAGACAGAACACTTCCAAAGGATGTATTATCAAGATTACTAGGGTCATTTCATAATTAATCACTAAGTATGTTAAATAGTTATAGATATATAGGTGATTTTAATTTAAACAACATTTCTGGATACTGCTAAAACATCAGGAGATGTGTATCTCTGGGCTAGAAGCATAACAATTTATTTTGCAAATCAGGACTTACTGTTTTTCATTAAGTTTATACATGCTGGGGAGGGGCCAAAAATAAAAACACATTTTAAGAGATGTCATCTATGTATTATTTTTAAAAGTTAAATTTAATTATGGTAGCAATGTGTAATATAATATTTGCTCAAAAGATGGCATTAATCAATGAATGCTATCGTCACTGTGTGACAGGCAAGACAGTTAAAGAAAATGGTGGAAGCACGGTTGCCATTCGAGGAGTTCAAGACCATTTTGAAGTGGTATGTGAAATGTGAGAATGTTATAGAAGTACAACGAAAATGGAGGTGTGAGTATGCAACAGAACTTCCAACATGCCTAACAATTGCATGCATCCAAGTTTGAGATCCATGGTACGGTGTGTGATGTGCATAAGAGAAGATCCAGGAGGTCTTTCACAGCAACAAGTCCTGCAGTAGTCAGATTGCTATAATCAGAAGTTTCTGGAGGCTGATGGTAACCACTCTGTACGCCTCATGTAGCTGCAGAAGTCAAAGGTGACTTGTATATCCATCTCTTGTTATCGGTGTATGTTGAATATTACAATTTTAATACAGTTTTTTCCTTTCTTAAAATTGTACACATTTTTGGCACTTTCTGTGTATATAAAATCATACTCGTCTCTCTTTAAACAGAAAACAAAATAATTGAGCTAACAGAAATTTGTCTGTTAAATAATAAAAGAACCCAAAGGTATACCTCTGCAATCTACATTGATTCTTTTCCGTAGCAATTCCTACATAAGATTACTAGATAGTGAACACTCATCCATGACCCCAGGCCACTTAACAGGAAACACTACAGTTACTACAAAATAATTATGGGTTATTTTACCTCATTCTCCCAAGAGTAAGCTTCCTAGTTCAAAGAGGTTTCAAGAGGATTATGATTGGTTTTCTAATCTCCTAGTGATATCATAAAAGCAGTAGAAACAGAACTGTTTTTGTTAACTTTCTGTAGTCCTTCTGTTAAATCCACTTACTATTACTGCATAATACCTTCACGATGCTGTTATTTAAATGTGTTTAAAAGCTGTTTTCATAAGCCTTATATTTGTTCTTAGAACATTCAAAATTTGACTTCAGTGTGATAGCATTCAACTTATCTAAACATCCACTCCTGCATAACATAAATACAGAATACAAAAATAAATGAAGAAACTGCCAGCACAAGCTGGAAATAATAAATAAGTAAATGTAAACATTGTTCCAGAGGAGGGACTATGAAGTGGCATTTCCTCAAAAAGAAGTTTTTAGAAAGACTGCCAAACTTTCATACAGAAGAAAATAGGATAATACGAACTCAGGAGATCTGTACGGTCAAGTAGTTTTTTTCTCTTTCATCACTTTTCACTACCATCAGGATTAGAGAGTAGTTCCTCCCTCTGCCTTACCTCTCCTTTCCCCAGCCCTCAGTGCCTAAAGACTGTTCAAGACCTACTGTAGAGGCAGTGGGAACTTTAATGACTTGAGAAAGCCCAGGGCCATAAAGAGACTAGTTTGTCAGGGGATCACAAGTTTTGAGTTAAGAAAAAGCAGCAGGTTTCTAATCATCATGCAGTGGCTAAGCTCCAGCATAACTGGAGACTGGCAGCATCCTAAACACTGACCTTACTCACTCAAACATCCACTCCTGCATAGCATAAATACAGAATACAAAAATAAATGAAGAAACTGCAAGCACTATCTTTTTCCTCAGTGGACTTCAAAACACTACAAATAAACTAATAAAAAGTAGAACTTTCATAATTCTGGCTTGTATCACTATCTTTCTGTTACTATTGCTATTGCCTTCATTCTGGTCCTTAGTTCATGGCTGATGGCTACAGTTGTCTCCTAAAATACCCAACTGTCTTCAGACTCTCACCAATATTACCTATACTGTGTCTCACATCAAAATCCATATTCCTTTTTGGTAGAATATTCTATCAAAAAGACATCTGTACTTGTTTATCACAGCACTATTCACAGTAGCAAAAGCATGAAATGAGCCTAGGTGCCTATCAGCAGTAGACTGAATAAGGAAACTGTGGTATATATACACCATGGAATACTATACAACCATAAAAAAGAACAAAATGGTGTCCTCTGCAGCAACATGGATGCAACTGGAGGCCACCATTCTAAGTAAATTATTACAGAAACAGAAAACAGAATACTGCATGTTCTCACTTATAAGTGGGAGCTAAACATTGGGTACACATGGACACAAGGATGGGAACAATAGACACTGGGGACTCCAAAAAGGGAGAGGTAGGGAGGGGAGAATAAAAGTTGAAAACTATCTATTGGGTACCATGTTCACTACCTAAGTAATGGACTCAGCAGAAGCCCAAGTCTTATCATCATGCAATATACCCATGTACCAAACCTGCACATATATCCCTTAAATCTAAAATTATAAAAGTTTACCTGTTTAGTTTAAAAAAAAAATCAATTTTCCTGATATGTCTGTGCATCATCTTTTCTCTACTAGTACTTCCTTCCCAATCTCTCCTACTATCTGAAAAGTTTTTAGTGGATGGTATCTACTGTCTACTAAAGAAAATCCAAGCTGGAATTCTAGGGTTAATATACCATTTTAGTCTCATGCCTAATTAATATTCATTATATCTCTAAACTTCAGGAATTTTGGAACTCTTCCTTTTCATTTTTAAAGTTAATAATAACATTGTAAAATTGTGTACTAACAAAATTGGCTGTGTCATATTACTGTTTCTGATCGTTCCAGACACTGTGAATGTGTGATTTTGTCTCCCCTTTTAAACAGAAATTTCTTGAAGGCAAGGATAATATTTTTTAAAACTTTTAGCATTCACAACAGAGACAATTAAAACAAATCCAAAAATGAGTAAGATAATGCTAAACCCTCTAGTATTTAAAGGGATTGAATAGAATCTCAGGACAGTACTTTAAGTGCCAACCAATACATAACAATATGGTATGAGGTTTTGTCCATGTACAATACATTAAGAGACCAATTTGTTAAAAATGTTGTTGCATTACTCAAAGTGTAGTCCAAGGATATACATCATATGTATTATCTAAGAACTTTTCAGAAATGTAGAATCTCTGGCTCCACTCCAGAGCAAATGAACTCAATCTGCATTTTAACAAGATTCCCAGGTAATTAGTACGACAATGTTCAAGAGCCACTGATCTCTAGATCTCTAGTTTCTCCCAACTAGTTTTCTTTTTCTTTTTTCTTTCTTTTTTTTAGTTGGAGTGCCTCTCCGTCGTCCAGACTGGAGTGCAGTGGCACGCTCCCGGCCACCGCAGCCTCGACCTGCTGGGCTCTGGCGATCCTTCCGTCTCAGCCTTCCAAGTAGCCAGAACTGCAGGTGGGGGCTACCATGCCCCTCTAATTTTTTTGATTTATTGTAGAGACAAGGTCTCACCAAGTTGCCTGGGGGGTCTTGACCCCGCGGGCTCAGGCAATCCACTCACCTCAGCCTCCCAAAGTGCTGGGATTACAGACTGAGCCACTGAGCCCAGCCACAACTAGTTTTCTTAGTCATCCAGCACTCTGTGGGCTAGACGCTCTCTCATTACAGATTATATCAATCTACACAGAATTAGATAAATTATTTAGAGTCACCAACCACTGCCAATATACCCCCTTCTTACACGCAATTGAAAATTTTTAAAAATTAAAGTTTTAGAGTTATAGAGATCTAATTTTCTCATTAATGACTACTTGGATGTCTTTCTTAAAATATCAAATTCTTTCATAAGATATTGTTCAGAGGTACCCACTTTTGCTGCTGCACTGTACCTGTGTTTCATCAGTCTCTTGGGTCATCCAATACTGAATTTAGAAAATACAAAATTGTATAAATAGTTTAAGTATTATAAGTTCTAGCAACCAAAATATGTAGCATACACTGTTATTTTATTAAGCATTTAAACATATTACCCAACCTAGATACTCACAGAGCTCACATTCTTTGACCATTTGACACAGCTGATTATCTGGCACTCATCACCCTCAACTCAGAAACCTTCATGAGCTATATAGTACAAACCCTTTAGCCTGACACTGCTGCATCTCAGACTTCTAGTGCCACACTACATCATCTATCCTCTTCTTCACTAGGTCTGTCTCTTATTGTCCCCCAACATTCCAGGGACATTCTAAATATTCCAGGCACATTCCTAACTCCACAGCATTAACCAAATTTCTACTGCTTGGAAAATAGTCCTCCTCATTTCTGGTAAAACAAGATAGTATATAAGTATCATTCAAGAATCTGAAGTTCATTGACTACATTCAGAAATCAATGACCCAAATACCCTCCCACTTTTAACAATGCTTATTTAATTTCAAGACAAACATTTGGCAAACATTAGTATGTGTTTCCATGGGTGGCTTATCTTATGCCTCTGGGATTCCTATTATGTTTAGTAATACTTAAAACAGACTATGAGAATGGTAAATATTTGTTGTTGATAGCACAATAAAGATTAAACTAAAAAAGGGCAAACATGAATGAATCCATAGCTTAACAAAAATTCTTTGGGGATTATGTGTCTATTACCTACTTTTTTCAAGTAGATATATCAGAGTTAATAACAATTAAAATTTGCAATTAAGACTATTAGAGTACTTAAGCCAGAAGTTATTATTATTGCCTCACTACAGATCTGAACATAAAAAATAAAGACGGTAATGATCTTTTTCAAGTACTTTAATTTGAAATCTTACCGAAATTACTCATAGATTTAAAATGCAATTAAAAAGAAACAAGTGATCCCTAAATATCATAGGTTTTTAAAACTTCACTATATCTTTAAAATAAAGCGAATTTAAGTTGAAATTTAGCATTGTGCTGTGTATAGTGATATACAAGTGTGAATTTTTTTAAATTGACTTTTATTTTTATTTGATGCAGTAATAATGTAGTTTTTTAAAAGAGTGACTCTTAAAAGTTTCAGCAGATTTTGTATCTAAATAACTGTGAATTTTTTTTTTTGCGAAACTTGACTTTTTTAATATCTGAAAAAAACTTAAACATATTGAGTTAAATATGTGCTATTGAAATAGAATTATCAAATTATACAGTTTCAAACAAAACATCAGCTTTGAAAAATATTTGAATAACATTCACTTACTCTTTCACTTATTTAATACACTATATAATGTTACTCACATACATAAAAAAATGCTATATCCAAAATAATATTGAGAATATAAAGAGAATATTTGATGGCAAAAAAAATTAAGACATGCTTAAATATAATTGTAAAGTGACAAGTCTATTCAAGATCTACCTCATTATCTTCCTTTCTTGTAAAGAATATTTTCTATACAGTCTCCTAAGCAATATTTCAATCATTTCTGGTTATTTTTAAATAATCCTTTGTAAGAGATACACAAAGATAACTCAGAGCAACCTCAGTCTTCAAATATCAATTTTAAAAATTAGATTATTTTTAGGTATTCTCATTCTTACCCTAACCAAATCTCAAATTTTTGCCTCGCCTTCTCTCTTTCCTTGTTCAAGTAGATATTATTAACAAATAAAAACAGGACAAACAGGCAAATACCTGGGTAACTATGGATTTACTTCTATGGATTTACTTACTTTTTTGTTTTAAGTCACCATTAATAAAGACCAAGTTCCAATCTACATTTCTAACTCTAGATAGTTTAAAAATTTCAAACTATACACTTTTATTCAAAAACATAAAAATCTTAAATATTGAAAGATACAAACTTACAATGAAAGCAATTGCAATCTTTATTATTTGCCATCCAGTAGTCAACTTTATGTTGTGAGCTTCAGGTGAAAAAAGAATATAGTTTAGTATAAGTGAGTTGAAGGGCCACTACGGGAAGAGCCAAAAACAAATGAGAGATAAATTCTTTCCTACATTTTAGCTTTTCAACAGTTATAGTGTGAATAAATTTTAATAATTATAGTATGACTATTTTAAAGCAAGTTTAAAAAAATCACATAAATTCTAAAAACATAAAATTTATCAATTGCTTTGAATGTCTCAGAACATATTATTCCCGATAGAGATTTCAAATAAATAAAATTCTCAAAGGAAAAAAAATGGCTATCCTGTCAAACAATCTTTAAAAAAATTAATATATATGTTATATGAAATACTTAGAACAATTCTAAAAGATATAATAAACAGATTCATAGCATCTCAAAGGGTGATATTTTTTCCCAAAAATATGGAGCACAAACAGGTGTGGAATACATCAGAACTAACCTTAGAGGTGTTGAGGGTACAAAAGCCAAATTTGCAATCAAACATTAATTGCTCTCATTATACAAAGCAATTGAACCACAAGGTCTCAAATTGCCTAGGGAAGAACTTTAAAATCCCCCTCTTTTTATTTATTGGGTTGATTTTTTCTGTACTACTTTCTTACTTTTTAGATATTGCTTTGTCCTGTATAGCTTACCCTTCTCTGCCTGGCCTCCTGAGCACATGAGCATGTGGCTATGTTAAGGACAGACAGAATGCAAACTGACTCCTGACCCAGGTACAACGTGTCCTGGGTGAACAAAACAATATCTTTCACTAAGGCTAACTTGAGCCAGTACAAGTTCCCTATAACAAAGCTTAAGGTCTGTTTAGGGTTTTTTTGTTTATTTTTTTGTTTGTTTTCTCCAAACTAGTTCACCATTTAGGTTGTACCATATCCATGCCTGAACGAACGTTCTGGCCTTAAAAGAAACTAAAAGTATCACTCCTTCCAAAGCCTTTTGCCCATCAAAAGGAAACAAATATGTTAAATATCCTTTTTACATACCGGCAAATTCCATTACAACATGGCATTGTACTTCATGAAAAACTCATTACCTGAGTAATAGTGCTTCCTACCACATTATTGTTTTGATAACAAGAACCTGAGCTGTCATAGACACTCCATCCAAAGTCCTAACAAATTAATTAGCAACAACCCTATCAGCAACATCACAAAATAAGACAAAGTTTCTGACAACAGGCACATCTGATCTGGGCTGTTGAAGGACAGCTTAGAACAAATCAGTTTAAGTAGGAAAGTCACCTGAGAAGTCCTGATAACATTTACGTGCATGTACAAAACAACCCAAGGAAACTGGAACTGAACCCAGAAAGTTTTTGTTTTTTTTTTAAGTGAAAAGAAACAGTAATTCAAAAACAAAGAAATGAAAAGGTGTAAAGTCATTTGGAATCACAATTGGGTTGGAAGTGTGTCTGTGTGCTTTGAAATAATAAGCTCCCCACCTCTCCCCCACCTTCCAATAAGGAAAAGAAAAACAAACAATACATGTCTCAAGTTCTACTAAAATTTTTCAAAAGTAAACTTTATTGTGTCATTTAAGGTATTCAACATGATGTTATAAGACAGATATGTAGTAAAATAGTTACTATACTGGAACAGATTATTGTAGCCATCATCTCACGTAGTAGCCCATTTAAATAATTTTATGTCTCTTTATACTCTAATTTGTTCTAACAATAGCTCCTACATTGTAGTACCAGCATCAGGACTGCTTGAAAACAACTCTAGCAGTATTCTGGTTGCCTGGAAAAGAACCTAGCTGGGGTGGGGCCTCCCCTGTCTCCTAGCAGAAGGGGCCTCCCAAGCTTAAATTCCCATGGTTCCCCTTCACCTGTTAGGGAATTGTAATACCCATGGATTATAAGGCCTGCAAGTCCTGAACAGGCTTTAAAAGTCTGCCATCCTGAACCCAGGCTGCCGTCACAAATCAGCCTAGGCCCAGAAGCACCCTAGCCATAACGTGTTTCTCTATGAGATGATGGGAGGATTAGGGGCACTTAAGACTTTACTTCTCTTTATGATCCTTGGTTACATATGTAGCCCAATAAAGCCTATTCCATAACTGTGTTAGCTTCATAGAATTTGTCCTGAACCCTACAGCATGAAACATGGAAACCTGCACGATTCTCACAAGGAACAACACATAGAAACACAGAAGAAAGCCACTAGGCACTACCCTTCATATAGAGGCAACAGAATTTCATTCTCTGTTGCTAAAGTAGTGAATTTAAAGAACACAAAACAAGGCCTTAGAAAGTAACTCAGATGTAAATATAAGCATTGGCTTACATATTAATATCTTAAAGGAAACTAGGCAGAATTTTAAGTAACTGTCTGAGCTTTGTTTTTCTTCTTTTGCCCTTTTTGGTATACATGCGATTACATTAGTGAGTTAAATTTCTGAATGCCAATTACAAGAACATGGACATTTGTATTCCCCTACCCTAGATATACAGAAAACAATTGGGGAGGGCATGGTTCAGAATGCTTAATGAGCATAAAGATCTTTTAAAAGTAATGTTATCTATTTTTGTGAAATAATTTTTAAGGATAGTTATGACACATCAGTTACTCTCTATATATTATACTATCCCCTAAATAGAAGCAACAGTACATAAATATTTACAAAATGCTCATTTAGTACAATTCTTATGGAAGAAAGGCAAGGAAGGGGCAGGCACTCTCAGGGAAATCCTGCTTTCTTGGTACCATCCAAGGTCTTTCACTAGATCCTGACACCAATCCCTACCACAGGCACAAAGAAGCAATGTCTAATGTGTTCATGGCGATCTCTTTACCATCTGGTTAGTTTCTTCAGCGGCCTGCTTACTCAGCTGTGGTGGAGGAGAAGAAAAAGAGAATTCCAGCAAGACCCTAATTCTAAAAGTTTTTGAATCATGACTGTTTCTCAGATAATCTTTTCTTTCCCTTGAGTCTGCATTCAACCTCCAAGAAATTCGAGGACTAATAGGCAGAACCCCTTGCATAAATTACTGAACACACACATAAAAAAGAAGGCAGCAAGTGTATCTGGTTTCTATTACACTCTGTAAAATAATAGTCAACTTCTATGGTTACTGAGAAAGAGAGAGAGAGAGAGAGGGAGAGAGAGGGAACGAGCGCACATGTGCGCAAGAGAGAGCACATAATAAAATCATAATTGGCAATAGATGTATCTGAATATAAACCCATGTTAGAGGGATCTTTTAAATCCATGAAATGATGTAGATTTTTAAAAATAAACTAGACATATGTACTGGCTTGAAATTTGAAATTAGAGATAATTCTAGACATTAACACTTCCATTACTGGCAGCTAAATAAATACACCCTCATTCTAGCTAGTTTATTATTTATACCTGTTTCCAAAGTGTTATTTTTATAGTGCATCCTTTCAAAATTTTACATCAAAATCCTAAGACGAGTTTTAACCGAGAAAAGGAAAGACATGCTTAGCATGTCCTCATCTTTCATAAAAAAGCAACAGAAGATAAAACATATATTATCCATAATCATTATCAACAAATATCATCGATTCTTCTAACAAGTTGTGAGTTTTTTAAATATGCTGATTCTCTTCATTAAAAAACTTTTTCACCACTGTTCAAAATTAGCTTTTTCTGAACACAGTGCTAAAATTCATCATAAGTTTCAAGATAAGTGAGAGATTTTAGCTTTCTGAAAGACAATGATTACCTCTGAAGGAAGGGAAATAAGATGAAGTCAGAAAAGAGACTAGGGGATTTCTAGTATGCATGAGTGGTGCCCTAATTCTTAACCTAGATATTGTCACAAAGATAGCCCTTTATTACATTATTTATATGATCACATATATCTTATAGTTACATAATTTTTTTATTAAAATACTATGCAGATATATTGCATAGTTTACATTTTTAAACATAAATTATTCTAAGTAAGGAGGAGAAATTATTCCAATTAGAGGGATAAATACTCCAAGGCAGGAAAGTCCGGTGTGTTCAAGAAATGGAAAGAACTCCAGGATGGTTGAAATTGAATTCCTGAGTGTGAGAGATAACAGAACAAACTGAGATTATAAAGGAAGGAAGGATCCTATAATGCAAAATTTTGTAAGACAAAATTCAGCATCCTTGACACTTTGGGAGGGTGTACATTGACCCCCTTTCTCTTGTGTAATCAGCACATTTCTCAGGACCTTCCCAACAAGGAGTATTCCACCACTGCCATTACCATTGCCTGGCGACATCTTCTCTGGAATCTCAGTGTTTATCATAATACATGCCATCATGACAACAAAAGATGAAAGGTTTTTATGCATTTTAATTGGCATAGTCCTCTCCGAAAGCCTCTTCTGCCTAACTGCAAATGAAAAGAAGCAATGAAATAACATCATGTGAATCATGGCACAGTCTTTTCCATTTTTCCTCTCAATTTTTACCAAAGGTTGATACACACACACACACACACACACACACACACACACGAATTCATATATATAAGAATTGTGTATATGATGAAGATACTATCTCAAATTAGAAAAAAAAATTAGAAAAAAAAATATGATGTTTTATTCAATAAATAGTGTAGGGACAACTGACTAACCATACCAAAACAAAAAGAAAGCTGAATCTCCACTTCATCCTTTCAACAAAATAAGTTCCAGATGAATCACAAATTTAAACATTCTTAAAAACCTATAATATTTTAGAATAAAATGGTACAATATTTAACCTAATCTTGAAGTAGAATCCTTTCTTAGTAAGTCAGAAAACATAAAAGTCTTAACAAAAATTAACAGAAAAGACTGATAACTTTGTCTGCATTTTAAAAATTCTGCATAAATCATATAGTACAATTAAAAGAAAAAGCCCAAACAACAAACTGAAAACATAATTTTGCAATATATAGCACACAAAGAACCAGTTTCTATAGTGAAAGGTATATTTGAATATTTGTACAAATCAGTAGGAAAAGTAAAAAACATTTTTTAAATGGGCAAAAAAATAAATGTAAATGGATTTCAACTATATGAAAAGTTCTTGAGCCATTTTACTCTAATAAAAATTGCAGGTTAAAACAATTTAAAAAGGATCTGCCATGTTTCACTAATCAGATTAACACAATTCACAAAGATTGATCATAAACAATATTGGCTAGTAGTTGGCAGAAAAGGCCCTTTCATAGACTCTTTTTAAGAGTATAAGTTGGTAAATTTTGGCAAGAACACTAAGGAAGCACAAAACCTTTGACCCAACATTTTACTTCAATAATTTATCCTATACATATATATATGTGTGTATAAAAAAGTATTTATGGTAATATAATAGCATTGTATTTAAATATCAAAAGACCAAAACAATCTTAATGTTCATAGTATACAAATGATAAAATTTAAGAATTTATATTCACATAATAATATAGTATAGTATGCAGTTTAAAAAAAATAATCAATTTCTTGTGTGCTAATAAAGAAATAGCTTAAAGACATATATTTTTAAGTGGGTAAAAAATAACCAAAGTGTTATAACAGTTAGCTATTGTGCATTGAAGTACACACACACATACATGCTAGCATGAGTGAAATGTTTCTAGAAATTTCACTGTTAAATTGCTCTAAATTAAACAATTGATTACTTCTAGGCAAGAAGCCAAAGGATCTGAGGTGGCAAAGTAACTTATATATCACTGAACAGTTATTTTTGTATGATTTTTAAAAATTATGTGCATCAATAGCTTTTTCAGTTAAAAAACCCAGATTGAAAAAAAACTCAAATTAAACACTTGGTAGCATTGCTGCTATAACTTTATCTTCTGAGAGAAAACAAGGTGGGTATCACATTGGTCATATATATAGCTTATATTGTCATATATTGATTCTGACAAAGTGCAGACAATGAACTAGTCTGGTTTTCTTTAACTTGTTTAAAAAAGTTATCTTCAAGAATGAAACAGAAGAGGTAGAATTTTTTAACAATCTTTTAATTATCTGAAAAATATGCCCATTGGTAGACTCCAATCATCAGAAGCTCCTGCAAAGATAAAGCAAGAAAGAGGGAGAAATAAACAAGTGTTGACAGAAAGCATAGTTATGAACCAAACACTGGCACTTTCCGTAGAGTCACTGGTTAAAAAAACATGTATAAATTTAGAAATTGTGTTTTGCGCTAAGGAAATTGAAAAGAAGTCAGATAATATCTCCACTTTTATTGGATTTTGAGTGAGACACATAATATACAAGTAAATAACTACATAACGTTGTTACAAATATCTTATCATATTACAGATATGATAGATGCTATAAAGAAAAGAATGGCGATGATGTAGAAGTGTGTGTGTGTGTGTGTGTGTGTGTGTGTGTGTGTGTGTCTGTGTGTTCTGAGGATGGCAGACCTCAGAACTGTTATGTGTTTGCCACTGAAATAAGAAATCCTTTGAAGCATCCAGCCTGTTTTAGAAGCCCTCTTTCTCAAAAACTGGACCACATAAAGCTTACCGATATTCATCAAGACAGAATCTAGCTGTGCAATTATAAAACAAGTAATTTCTGACAATAAACTAAGAAACCAAATCAAGAAATCCAGTATATTTGTTGGAAGACAGAAACTATTTCTGATAATAAATTCTACATTTTAAAATGTTGTGGGAGGATGTAAAAATAAACACATACAAATAACTCCAGGGTTCTAGGAGACAAAACTGTCACCATGTCACATTAGGCTTTTTGTGTAGTTTGTTAAGACCCTCACAAATGGTGTATGAAATAATATAGTTTCTCAAAAGATCTTATAAGCAAGCTATTCCGTCAGTTCTAAAGGGACCACAGCAATACTGGGCTGTACTGCTCGAGTATACAGCTGACAGCAGCATTGAAAGAGGGGCTCCAAGATGACCTAAAGTAATATTAGGGACAGTGACAACACAATTTCATCATAATAACAGCTACAGGTTAGGTACTTTCGAGATACGAAGTCATTTAAACAGAAACACTCTGATAAGAATATTATTACCCCCTTTTTTTGACTTTCTCAAAATATGGTGGATAGAAAATGACAGAACCAGGCTTTAAAATAAGGTCTAGTTAGTCCTAAGTCCTATGTTCTATAGCTAGAGGTTGAAAGATGGAGACAAAGATGAAGAGATGGAGAGGGAGAGAAGGGAGATGGGAGATGGAGGAGAGAGGAAGAGGGAGAGGGAAAAGGAGAGACAGGGCAGGAATTGGGAGGTGGGAGACTGGGGATGGAAAAAGAAAAGGACAGAGAGAAGACAAAGGGAAGAAGAGAAGGAAGGAAAGAAAGGAACTTTACGCATGTGTACCACTTTTTAAAAATGTACACAGATACTTTGGAACCAGATCATTGTTAAAAGACAGAGTAAAGTAACTAACAGCATAATTGTTGGAGTCAGAATTAATGGCTAGAACTAGAATCTTGGCTCCAACATAAATTAATTTGCCATATAAATGTGAGTAAGTAAATTAAATTCTCTTAGCTCACTTCTCACCTGAAGCAGCATATAACAGTATCCATTTCTTAGCATCAAGATGAAAATTAAGTGACAATATGTGTAAAGCATTTCATACAGTGTTTTGAGTGTCGAACCACTGAACAAAAGTATGTAATTTAAAACACTCGAAATACTAAACCAAAGTTTATTTGTATCAGCTAGAATAATAATATTAGATATGTGTGAGAATTTAAATCAAGAACTACTGCTTTAGAACACAATTCGATATAACATGGCATAGCTGAGGATTTACTAGGAAATGACATCAAATAGACCAATATGTTACAGACAGACATGGTTCTTTTTAGCAAAACCTTTAGGTAGATCAGAAATTTAAAAGCCAAAGTCACAAAAGGTAACAGCACTACAAATGCTTTCTCCTGCCATAAGGCATAGCACATTTTGATGGGACAGGACTACTTGTAAAAATCGATCTCCTCTGCTTATAGTATTGCCAATAACAAACATCATGACTGCTTTTTTGCTTTGCAGAGATGATATAAAAATATATCCCATTTGCAAACCTAAAGAATGTAAAATGTGTTCAAGACCTCAAAACAAAAATTTTAAATACTAAAAAATATGCCAATTTGTTTTACCCTTCATCTTATCTCATATTTTTAGTATACTTCAGCACCCTTTAGCAATTAAAAGTATTAACAATTCAATGATTTATGATTCCTGATTAAAAAGTTTGTATAAAAGCAAATGTCACTGAAAAATAAATACAAGTAAAAGAGATATTCTTATTCCTTCTGAAAACTATTTTGATTCAATCAAAATCATCATTTAGCTCAGATGCCAAATTAATGTACTACTGAATTCTAGTCAGATTTTAATTCATGCATACTGTTGTTGTGACTGAAAGGTAAGGACAGTGTGTTCCTTAGCAAAAGTATGTAACATGGAACGTTTGCAGGCCTTCAATTTAGCAAGCTGACTTACATGGTCACATGGCTGATGTGAACTGCTGAAGGAACTCACAGAAAGAAAACTTCAAAAGAAAGCTACAAAACAACTTTAATTAATTAAAAGATTCTTTCTTCATCTTTGATTGTCTCCAGTGCCTCTAGGACATAATTGAATGGAGAAACAAAGAACAGACTGTATTATAAGATGAATCTATCCATATTCAGAAAACAGAGGAAGGTCACTCACCACAATGCAGCAACCTAGAGAGTTACGAGAAGCAACTTCATTTCCCCTAAAACCTTTTTGGGACAACATTATTCTTTACGGTTTTCTTTTAAACATAAGGGCCAAAAGTATCTATTTCCCTGATTCCCAATTCAAAGCAAGAATCTTCCCACTCTTCCTGTTCTCCCTCCTGCTCTTTCTTCTCCTCATCCTCTTTCTCCTGCTCCTTTTCTTCAGCCAGTAATAGACTGCCATGTTGTTATTGATGTACTTCCCATGGCTGCTTCCCGGTTACATTACTTACGGAATCTGAATTTCATAATTGTAACAATGGCAAATGATTATGGTAGATCCTAGTTAAGACTCAACTTTTGGCAAAACTCAGAAACTTGTTGATCATATCCTAACACCCTACATATTGTTCAGCTTTACTATTATACTAATCACAGAACAAACTCTTAAATACATCAGTATTATTATTGCTTCGTAAAAAAAAATACACTAAGGATAATTAGCATATTGATGACATTTCACACTTGAGATATCAAGCATAAATTTAGCCCATCTCATTTTACTCACTCGGTGTTACCTTGTGATCTCTCACCTTGTTACTCTGTCTGTTTGAAATGCTCTTCCTGATACCTTTAAGTCTCCTAATGAAAACTTCTCCACTCAGTCTTAGTTCATGTGTCATCTACTTAAGAATGCTAGGTTATGTGCTCTGTACGTTCATAACCCTTGAATGTCCTTCTATGGTACCTTTGTCAACAAAGATTTTACCACCCTACTGCTTCATTATCGTCCCTATTCTACAGTAAACTTCTTAATGTCTGGGACTAAGTTTGTTCAGATTGTCACTCTCAGACTCCAACCTAGAGGAAATACTCAACATATTGTTACCAAATGAATGAATGAACCAGCACATCAGGAAATAAGTATAAGTAAAACCTACTACTGCATAAACATGGAATTTGATAAGATTCATTCAACATTGATATTAATGTGACAGGGATAATATTTCTAGTATATTATATAATATGACTAGAATATTCTGAATAGAATATTTCAGATTCAACCAGACCATGAAGTTTAGTTTAGAAAATCAAATTTTGGGTTGATAATATATTGCCTAGTCATCTTCACATATACACATTGCTTCATCTTCAATTTCTGTATGGCCAAGAAAGAAATATACTATTTAAATTCAGTCGTACTATGATTGGCAGGTAGAAAGGCTACAGACTGAAAAGCAGGGCATATACATATGTTTATACATCTTCAGTCCCTATTCCTGATGCTTCCCAGCTGCTTGACTTGAAACAAATCATTAAGTTCCTCTAAGTCTATTCCATTTATTTAAAAAAAATTTTTTTTTCTAATCCTATCCCTTGAATAAATTGAGTGCTTGGTAACTAAAAATTTTAGACATTTTTAATATTATAAAAATACTGTATTTTTCTTAAAATTAGATTTGAAAATATGTTGTGTTTACTTAATACATGGAAGATTCTATGTGGCCACAATAAACTAATTGAAAAAAACTCAAAAGGTAGAATAAAATATCCAATCATTTTGAAACTTGATTATATATCATGAAATATTTTAGACCAGAGCTCATCAAACCTCAGCTCCTGAAATACCTGTTTGGATAAGTAAAGTTTCAGTGGAACATAGACACATTAATTTATTTAGGAATTATCTATCTTGTTTGCATGCCAAACAATAGAGTTGAGTAGTGTACAGAAACCACATGGCATGCAAAGCACGAAATATTTACTATCTGTCACCATACAGAATATGATTGTGGAGCCCTAATCATTAAATCACAAAAATAAATCATGAAATAGGCACTACAATTATCTCCATTTTATGGATGATAAATTGAGACACCAAGACATCAAGTAATTAGCCCCACATCAAAAGTTGTCAAGTGGCAGAATTGAGACAAAGCACTTTGGCTGCAAGTTGTGTTCTTCATCACTACCAGTCAAGATAATTTAGTAGAAAGAAATCGCTATGGTTTGTATGGATCCTCCAAAGTTAATGTCTTAGAAACTTGATTCTCAATGTGGCAGTGCTAGGAAGTGGGGCCTAATGGGAGGTGTTTGCATCATGGGGCACCACCCTCATAAAGATATTAATACCAAAATCATAGGAATGATTTCCTTATATAAGGACAAGTTTGGTGCCCTCTTACTTTCTCTTGTTCTCTATTTGCTCTTCCACAATGGGACAACAGAGCAAGAAGGCCCTTGCCAGATGTCAGTCCCTTAATCTTGGACATCCCAGTGTCCAGTACAGTCAGGCAATAAATTTTCTGCTCATTATGAATCACCCAGGCTGTATTATTCTGTTATAGCAGCACAAATACACTGAGATAGAAAATAAACCAAGAGTACATTACAAAATCTCTTACTGTGCACCCCTATTGGAATGCAGCTTTGCAAAGAAGTATACCACATATGAATAGCATAGAAAAATGTTCAAAGATGCCCTTCCAGGTGGGCTAATGGGCTTCCTTGGATGATGTTGGCATAGAAGTACAGGTTTTAAGGTCCTTCCCAGCTTTACATTCTATAGCATGGATTTATATACTTCAATAAAAATCACATTTTCTAAAATTTTGTATAGGGATTAAAATAGTAAAATTATGGCAAAAGATCAGAGCTCTCTCTGGAAAAGTCTGTAGTTCCATATGGCTACAACTATGACTTGATTAGCCCAATGATCTAATAAAAGTTAATCTGCTCACACAAAAGACAGTTGTAGTAGAGTATTATTACACAATATATTCATTCAATAATATTTATTGAGTGCTCACTATGTGCCGAGCTTTGTTCTATGTGTTGAGGTGACGGCAATGAACAAAACAGATAATAATTCCTGATTAGTCATCCTAAAAGTTTATCATAAATTATACCCCAAACTAGGTATAAATAAAAGCCATGCTCTGAATTTTAAAAAAACCTTAAGTATAATGTGTACTTTTCTCTTTCTAAAGAAATACACAAAGAGGAATAAATAATTTTATTATCTGTGCTGTTAAGCTGTAAAATAATACCTTCCAATAGCTATTACATTTCATTCTGGCTTTACATGCTCCAATTTGCTAAATTTTTCTTTCACAATTTTATGTATGTCCTTAAAATGCTCATATTTAATATTTTCCTTCTTGTTAAAAAAGAAGTTTTTCATTAGAAAGTTATGAGTTCGAGTAACAACAAAAAATAGGTGACATAATTTTTGCCCAAAACCATAAAAGCAGAATTTATAAGTAGGCCATTCCTATCTGATGAGGTTATTTATACATTCTAAGGACATGGTAAAAAAAAAAAAGAAAAGAAAAGAAAAAACATGAGACATGGTAATCCAGAAAATGTAGAGCCAACGGCAGTCCTCCTGGATTCTAAAATATACATGGATTTGTATGTGTGTTCTAAAGTGTCAGAAGACAACACTGATTACCATCAATTAAAGAAAATAATATTTCTAGAAGACACTATGACGGTGAGTAGAACTTCATGAAAGTCCTTACCACTGCCACATTTTTTACCAGTGTTTGTAAATAGGTCTGCTTCTGAAAAGGCATTTTGTAAGGAAGGTAGAAAAAAATACTAATAACCTTTTAGATGAATGATCAAGGTATGCCTTTTATCAATAACATTTTCGTCCTGTGTACTCATCACCTAAGTGATGAAACAGTATTAAAAGAATCTGAGATCTGGACTCACATAAAAAATGGCTCTGGTGTTATTACTCATCCAAATTCAGGGAACAATATGTCATTATAAAGAGAGTACACTTATCTAGGCAAGTAAAATAATCTGTTTTTAACCCTGAGTTTGAAACAAATGTCCTTCTGTGTCTATAAGTGTTCTATAAATTTATTTTATTGTATTTCTTGGTTCACTAAAAGAATACATGTGTAGATTATTTCAACTCCCTAAAAATGTTTGCTACTTATAAATATCACAGCACACTGTAAGTAAAAAATAAACATTTTGAGAATAATCTGAAACAAGTAGTCATAGCATATTTTTAATCAAAAGAAATTACTTAAGAGCCACAACTAAAACTAGAAAAGTTAGAAACTCTTCCAACATGTTTAGTGCCTACAAGATAAATAATCCAAATGGAACATCATTTTTCTCAAGATATTTATGTTTATTTTTTCCACTTCCTAGCTAGTATTTAAATAAAATTTATAGTCAAATGATACATAACACACATATGCCATGTTACACATATGACCATTATAGGAAAAAAAGTTAACATGATAGTCTCATTTTGAAGGGAACATAAACCAAGCTACGGAGTAGCATCAAATCTCGAATATCACTGAATGAGATCATAATACCCTTTAGAAGTCATTCCTTTTAAAGCACATGAATGATTTATATCAATGTTAGAAACACACTATATATTAAGGGTACCACTCAAAAATCTCTTTGCAAAGGAATTAACATCGTGAATTAAGAAACATCTCCTATGATCAATTACACAGAATCTGTCATAAGTTCTAATTAGTTTTTAAAAATCTAGGGGTAAACTGAGGCAAGGTGGGCCAGTGCTGAGGAAACAATGCAAGATTGCAACAAAGAAGGAAGTAGAAAGAAGTAAATTTATTATTCACCTTTCACAGATGGAAAGGGGGCCAGCACTCAGGCGGATGTTGTGTGGAAGGTTAGAAACTAGGAGTATTTAAGGGCCTTTAAAGCAAGGGGGGCTTAGACCTAGAGGAGGTCTGGGCCAAAAGGAATGTCCAGAGTTGTATTCTTTGGTGTTCAAAGTAGTCACATGAATCTAGTACCTTGACATTGCCTGGCTTTAATGTTTCATGACCTCAGGTGGTGGGTTGGAGGTTATCATGGTCCTGTGAGAACAATATACCAATAAGCATGCCTCCTGGTGATATGCTGGAGGTGGTCATGGGTTGCTAATAACAATGTATTAATATGAATGCCTAAAAGATACTTTGTTAGCAAGACTGGACATGCTTAAGGGGTTTTGTGTAACCACTGGTTTCTAAAACTAATTTTTTTTCTTGTTAATGATAATAGGGTAAAAGATGTGTGGGCCGTGCAAGCTGTGCAGCAAGGGAATGCCAAGCAAAATGGTTGTGCTGATTCAAAATGGCTACATTACATCCTAAACTTCTAGGGTTTCCTTCTTTCAATAATAAACATTTTGTACCTACTTCATACAAGTATAGCATTTGTCATTCTCTAGTTCTGTACATTTACTGGGATGGGTATTAGATGTTAATTTTGATCTGGCTTCTACTTTTCCAAACTGCTTTCCTAATAACATAATGTTGAAACCCCTCCATGTAAACCAGAAAATTTTACGAAGAAACAGATTAACATAGCTCTTTTCATCACCAAGGTGGATTCTAGGATAGTGATGAAATATTTGTTTTCTGTATTCTCTTTGGATGTTCTCATTTTGTTGAATATCAGAGTCTAATATGGTCACTGAACTTTGCAAAAAAGAAAGTACCTTTAGTAAAACCACATTTTTGGTAAGGAATTGTAAAATAAATGAAAAATATTGCTATAACTTTTTGATGATATCAATTTTCCAACTTTGTCTATTTGTTTTTGCCAAAGAAAACACATTAATAAGAAAAGTGTTTTGAAATATAGAAAATGGCAATAAATCAATAATGCTGATAGTTTAAAAATCAGTATTATATTAATAACTAAAAGATAATCTAAATTTTAAAAAGTATCAAGTCAGGCACAGGCATGGTAGTGCGCGCCTGTAGGTCCAGCTACTTGGAAGGATGAGGCGGAAGGATCACCTGATGCTAGATTTGATGCTTCTCTGATACTCTGCTCACCTAATATTTTATGCATACATTAGTCTTAACACTCAGTAAACTACACTGAAATGAGTCTGTATGTAAATGTATCTCAAGACAGTTTTCAAAGTTCTATCATTAGCATCTACCCTACCATTTGGTAGATATGGTCTTTATTGGTGCTCAATAAATATGTGTCAAACTGAATCATTCCTGACTCACATCAGAGAAAAATGAAAAGAAAATTCCTCTTTCCTCACCTTCTTCAGAGAGTACAGATATTTAAGTATAACCTAAGTGTACACAATACAAAAAGTATGTACAAATGGAGCAAATTATAAGCTTATTTTATTTCATAACAAGTAATGTATGGCATTGCTTTTATTGATAAGCAATATTGACCAATATAGATCTAGGAGAACAAAGAATATTAAGCAAAACTGAAATAGACATAATCACACTGTTTCTGTGAGTATAAATCAAAAGCTAGGAGTAATATACTTCCACTCAAGTTTATCTCTGTTAGTGTTTATATAACTTGTACATAACTTGCTATGAGTGTTGCCTTTGTAACTTTCTTTAATTAAACTAAGATAAAATTTAAAATCCTTGAAATGAAATATTTCCTAAAATTTTTATTTAATTAGACTATTCAAATATATTTAGAAAACTGAATAGAAGGTATAAGATTTAATATAGTAACTGTTCTTTACCTTTAAAAAAATATAGTTCTGAATTGTGCAAAAGAAAAATACATAATGTACTAACAATCCAAGATACAAATTTTGATCAAATTATGTAACTGCTTTTAAGACATTGTTTCACTTTCACCAAAGGAGAAATATGAATAAAAAAATGTGTTCAAATGTACATGTAATAGATAAATGACAGAAATAAATTCTGTATTTATCCTATGTTTAAAAAAACTTTGCGCCGGGCTCGGTGGCTCAGCCTGTAATCCCGCGCCTTTGGGAGGCTGAGGTGAGTGAATTACCTGAGCCCGCGGGTTCGAGACTCGCCTGGGCAGGCAAGACCTCATCTCTATAATAAATAAAAAAATTAGCCGGGTGTGGTAGCGCACACCTGTAGTTCCAGCTACTTGGAAGGCTGAGGTGGAAGGATCGCCGGAGCCCAGCAGGTCGAGGCTGCGGTGGCCAGAAGCGGCCACTGCACTCCAGTCTGGGCAACAGAGTGAGACTCCAACTCAAAAAACAAAACAAAACAAAAAAAAACTTTGCAATTATAAAAGCAATTATAAAAAGAAAACCAAGGCAATTATTTTAGAGCAGAGTTCATTGATGGTTTTTTCTTTTACATCAGAATAAGATATGAATAGTTAAATACAGAAAGATGTAGGGAGAAGAATCAGTAAAGACTGAATTCCTGTCACAAAAATGAATGGCACATTATAAGGAACCTAACTGTGTTAAACATACTAGCAAAGTTAAAAATATACACGCCACTCAAATCTTAAAATGTAAGCAAGCTACAAATCAATATCTCTCATGAACAGATGATAAAATTCTCAACAAAATATTAACAAATCAATTCCAACAATGTATAAAAAAAGGATATGCTACAACTGAGTGATTCATCTCAGGTAAGCAAAGCTAGTTCAACGTTCAAAAATCAATTAATGTAATCTAGCACACTCACAGGCTAATGAAGAGAAATCACATGATTATATTAATAGATATAGAAAAAGCATTCGACAAAATTGAATACCCATTTATGATAAAACCTCTCAGTAAACTAAGAATAGATGGGAACTTAACTTGAGAAAGAATACCTACCAAAAAACCTACATCTGGCATCATACATAGTGGTGAGAAACCCGAAGCTCTCCTAGTAAATCAGGAACAAGAATGTGCCCCCACACCACTATTTTTCAACTTCATACAGGAAATCTTTGTTAATCAATACAAGATGACAATAAAATAAAAAGTATAAACATTGGGCTGGGTATGGTGGCTCACACCTATAATCCCAGTTACTTGGGAGGTTGAGGCAAGAGGATCCCTTGAGCACAGGAATTTGAGGCTGCAGTGGGCTATGACCACGCTACTGCACTCCAGTCTGTGCAACAGATTGAAAATCCATCGCTTAGAAAGTATATAAATGAATAATTTAAAAGTATACAAGATTAGAAGAAATAAATAAAACTATGTTCACAAATAATATGATTATCTGTAGAAAATCCAAAAGAACAAAAGAAATCTTGAAACTAAAACTATTGTAGCAAGACTGCAAAATACAAGGTTAATATACAAAAGTCAATCAGTTTCCTATATACCAGCAGTCAACAAGTGGAATTTGAAATTAAAAACACACTACACCAGTTACATTAGCATCCCCAAAGTGAAATACTTAAGTATAAATCTAACAAAATATGCTCAAGATCTATATGAAGAAAATTACAAAACTCTGATGAATGAAATCAAAGAACTAAATAAATAGATATTTCATGTTCATAGTCAGGACGACCCAATATTGTCAAGATGTCAGTTCTTTTCAACTTGTTATAAGTTCAACGCAATCCTAATCAAAATTCTGGTAGGTTATTTTTAGGATATCAACAAACCGATTCTAAAGTTTATATGGAGAAGAAAAAGATACAGAATAGCCAACACAATGTAGAATGAGAAGAGCCAAGTTAGAAAGCTAACACTACCCTGCTTCAAAACTTACTATAAATCCAGACTTCTTCACCGCTATACAATGCATCCATGTAACAAAAAAATTTGAACTAACTATATTGAAATAAAAATAAATGAATAAATATAAGAAAACTATAAAGCTACAATAATCAAGACAATGTGATATTAACAGTAGAATAGAAGAACAGATCAACGGCACAGGAAAGAGAGCCTGGAAATAGAGCCACATAAATATAGTTAACTGAACTTTGGCAAAGGAGCAAAGGCAGTACAATGCAGTAAAAATAATTGTTCCATAAATGGTCCTGGAAAACTGGACATCCATATTAAAAAAAATGAATATAGACTCTAACTTTACACTCTTCACAAAATTGACTCAAAGATGTAAATGTAAAATTATAGACAGTGTAAAGGATAATCGTAGGTTTAAATATAAATCACAAAACGATAAAACTCCCAAAAGATTAATATAAGAAAATCTAGATGACCTTGGGTGTGGTGATGACTTTTTAGATACCACACTAGAGGCATAAGCCCTGAAAGAAATCATGGATAAGCTGGACTTCATTAAAAACACAAATTTCTGCTCTGTGAAAGACAATGTCAAGAGAATAAGATGACAAGCCATACACTTGAAGAAAATATTTGAAAAAGACATTTTAAAAAGAATCATTACCCAAAATATACAAAGAACATTTTAAACCTAACAATAGGAATACAACCTGAATAAAAAATGAGCCAAAAACCTTATCAGACACCTCACCAAAGAAAATATATAATACAAATGGCAAATAAGCATAGTTTATATAATGCAATTAATGAGTATATAATATAAAAGGAAGAATATAAATCTTAAGTCATTGTTAAAACTTCACATAATTTTAAATTTTTAATATAATATTTTCCTTATTAGATTAATTTCTGGTTTCATTGCTTACTGATAAATTAGTAGCAATTTTTAATGACAGTATAATGTTAGTGCACATTTATCTGACCTCATAGATAGTCAAATAAGTATATAAATCAATCTGAAAAATAAATTAGCAAATATACTTAGTGTATCTTGTTTTTCAGGTGATTAAATATTTTTGTATGTTTCCATATATTGAGATAATATATATTCACTGAAGAAAATGTATAAAAGCATGAAAAAAGACAAAGTACTCATTGCTCAGTGGTAAACTCCATTATCATTATGCCTTACCTTCCTGAAGATTTGTACGTACAAATACAAATAATATATTGGAAGCACCTTGATCTCAAGAACCATATGTAATTCACCTTTATATAGCTGCAGAAAGCAGTACAGACTCTAAGATGCAGCAGGCTCTCAGACTTCTGATACACTGTGCATTAATTGCAAGAATATTCAAAACAGTTGTGTATTTATGCCTTAAAATGTAGGCATGTTTATATATAAAAATATGTATTTGTATGTCTTTAATTTAAGAAAAAATATGAATGAAGCAACTAAACTCAGCATATTTTATTAGCAAAATCCTGGATATTAAATAATTTAGATATTGTTAAATGAATCCTATATATTAAAAATTATTATAAGTCAAAAATGTTTTGAGATCAAAGACATACCATAAATATTACTTAAAATACTTTACTGAAAACAGAACTGTGACCATCTTTTTTTTCAAAAGCAAAATACAATATTAACTGCCAACAAAATAATTAGTATCTCATGCTCAGAACTAAATTAATGCCTAAAAATAAATGCTTAACATATAATTCACAGCTTTGCAAAATCCTGTATAAGTAATTAACACATTCACTTTCTGGAAAGACTAAAGGTTGTGTTTAAAGTGAAAAACAAGCACAACAGAGACTGAGAAAGGAAAAAAAAAACTGAGGATATCTGATGAAATAAAATTCTAGACGGATTTCATTCAGTCCTGCTTTGATAAAATCACCATTTAGAAATCTATCTATAGTTTACTTTCTTTTTTCTCCTGAAGTTATTTGTTTTGACTTTTACTTGTTATATTTATAATGGTCATACTGAACAATCCAAATTTTAAAAAATGACTTGATATTTCCATATGTGCTTGTTAAAAAGATTTACTTAAATTAAAATTGTAATACAAATAATCTCACCTTTAATCTTTTTACAGTTTTATAGTCATGATAAAATGATACTTCTCAATCTTTTATTTTCCCCCAAGGTAAAAGAATATTTAATTTACTCAAGAGAAATAATTAAATGCTATGCTCATTGTATTTTTTTTTAATTTAATGAATCATGAGCATCTTTTATTTAACTTTCTACATTGTTAAAACCATCTTACAGATAACTTAAACCAGGTTGGGTGACATTAGACAAATGTACATTCAACTTATAATGCTGATCTGTTATTTGCACAAAGAACTGCTTGGTTTTGAGCTGCCACAGTGGTGAGCTGCAAGGATGCATAAGGGCACAGTTAGTCCCAAGTAATCTGTTCCCAAATAAAGCATTGTCCTTAAAAGATTGCGTCTACTTTATCGGTTTGCTGCTAATCAGTAATTGAAAATATAAGCTAACCTTGAAATACTTTTCTTTGGATTCATTTTGTCCTTGCGAGCTAGTGTGGTGCAATAAACAGTGTGCAACCTTTGGGGCAAAGAGACCTGAGTTTAGATTGTCATCACGACACTTCCTGCAAGATCTTTGGAACACATAACTTTACCTGAAATTATCTGAGCTGCAGCATTCTCATAAGTAAAGTAGGCTTAGTAATGTCCACGTAAGTCATTCTTTTGCAGGCTACAGGTATTAAATATAAAACATCTAACAAGTAGTGCCTTGCATAGTAGTCACTCAATTAAATGGAATGCATTAAATGAAAATCTAATCAAAGTTAGATTAATATTGAAACAAAAAGCAAAACTAAAATAAACAAACATGAACATCTTCCACATAGTAATACTGTCTATCTCTCATACACACACACTCACACATACACACACACACACACACACACAAACACATATCTAATAAGCAAGAAAGTTCCTTTCTCTTGACAAATTAAAGAGCAAACCCTTAGACATTTTTTATAAACTGCTCAAATGACCACCCCCCAGGCAGAGACTGCCATAAGAAAAAATAAAGTGTTTTATTTAACTCTCTTTTTAACAAATATTTTTCGGGTTACTATAGCGTTTTCTTCATTGTGAGTAAACATGCTGGAGTAGCCAGTTCCTAAAGATTTACTGCTATTATCTTCTCTCCACAAACCATTATATACAAAGCCTGAAATCCCACCATTAAAAAATGATATCTTGCCGGGCTCGGTGGCTCAGCCTGTAATCCCGTGCCTTTGGGAGGCTGAGGTGAGTGGATTGCCTGAGCCCGCGGGTTCGAGACCCGCCTAGGCAACTTGGCGAGACCTCATCTCTACAATAAATTAAAAAAATCAGCCGGGCGTGGTAGCGCGCGCCTGTAATTCCGGCTACTCAGAAGGCTGAGGAGGAAGGATCGCCAGAGCCCAGCAGGTCGAGGCTGCGGTGGCCGGGAGCGGCCACTGCACTCCAGTCTGGGCCACAGTGAGACTCCAACTCAAAAAAAAACCCAAAAAACAACAACAACAACAACAACAACAAAAACGATATCTTATGTGTAAAGAGCTTTTTATGTACATATGTCTTCCAATCAGAAAGATCTATATTAAATATTGCTGAAGGAATACAAATTCCGGGGGCGGGGGGAGGTCTCCAGATACCCTTCATTCAGTCAACGCTTTCTATAACATATGCCTCTAGTGTCCAAAGATAATTCACTGTATCTTTAGGTGGACACTCTTTTACAGCAAATATCTGGACACATTTATTGGGATGTTATCTATGAAACCAGGATGAACCTTGTTTTTGAGCTCAAATAACTATATATCAGCTGGTGTCTTTTTAACTTAGCTCCCAGCTTTGGACTCAGATGGTGTTCATTCAGCTCTTCAAACTGCCACAGGTACTCTTTGTGGGCAAGTTCCAAGCTTTGTCCTCTGGAATTTTTTGCCTATCAGTACAATATCCAATTCTTAAAAGACTGACTCTAGCTCCAAACTGACTGACCACATTTTTCTTCTTTGTGAGACTACCACTGTTCATTTTTCACAGCTGTGGGATCTAAGATAGAGGCATTTTCAAACCAACTTATTGTATCAAAAACAGTGCAAGCAAAACAGTCAGTCTTCTTGAATAAGACTAGTTTTATCTTTTATCTTTTTTTTGTTTACAAAAGAACACAAAATGTGGTCAGACCATCTAAGATAAAACTGAATCCAACGACTTACAAGTTACTTCAACTGTCCATGCATCAGTCTCCTTGTCTGTATAAAGAGAAAATTAATGGCATCAACCTCATAATCTATCTCACTTAATTCATGCAACAACCCTATACAAAAATACATAGGAGGCTGACTTGCCCATAATAAGAGTTCCAATTTATTTTTGTAAACTTTATTTTATTATAAAGATATGGGGTACAAATCAGGTTTAGGTGTGTAAGTGATCTATGTGTAGGTGAAGTTTGAGCTTCCAACTAATTCTCCCTTCCCCTGATTTAGGATCAGGTACCCTAAGTTATGTTATGTGCTCTCCCCTCCCTCCCCTGGCAGTGTCCTGCTACCGTCAATTCCTTTCTTGTAGTATTGTGATAAATGTTCAGGACCCATTTATGAGTGAGAACATGTGGTATTCAGTTCTTTGTTTCTGTGACAGATCACTGAATATGATGGATTATAAATCCATATAATTTGCTGCAAAGTCCATAATTTTGTCCTTCTTTATAGATGCATAATACCACATCATGTATATGCACTACATTTTCTCTATTTAGTCCACTTTCGATGGGCAGCCGGGTTGGTTCCATTTTTTTGCTATTGTGAATAGTGCTGCAATTAACATGCATGTGCAAGTATCTTCTTTGTAGAATGATTTTAGCTCCTCCAGGTATATTCCCAGGAGGGGAAATTTCATTCATAACTATCATATCACCATTGTCATCATCATCATCAACGACAAACAAAAATTCCATAATAGAGAAAGTTGAAAGGTATTTTTTCAATTACCTTGATGCCTCACTATAATGAATACATGGAATACTTCAAATATCATTTAAATATCCAAAGAATGACAGTGTTATGTATATCAAAATTATTTATAAAATGAAAAAAATCATCACATAATTACATCAGAGAGCACACTTTCTATTTAAGTTTATATTTGACCATCATAGTCAAACTTTCAAATAATTGTTATATAAAGTAATCAATAATTCATTATCAAATTAAATTACTGCCTTAAAGATCATGACAATTATCTTTCAATCAATGATTTGTGTTTTTCAACTGGTCACTTTCTATAGAAATTAAGGATCTTGTACCCCACATCTTTAAAATAAATAAATAAATTTTTAAAAAAGAAATTAAAGGTCAAGAAGTAATTATGTGATAAGCTATGAAGGAAACATTTTAAAATATCCATTATATATAGTTTGAAAACAAAAGTTGTGAGTAGATGCTACTGTTATTTTTTATCAGAAGTAATAAAACCAATAGTCTTACTGTATTTTAAATATCATCATGCTTAACATTACTTCTCTACACTATATCTTATGCAAATAATATATGTTCTGGTATAAATCTTCAAGTTGGATCACCTTAACAGCCAGTGAATGAAACCTGTGCTCAGATATCTGCTCTCAAATTTCATTCTCTGCATCATTGCTGACAGCTCTGCCATGCACTTCCTCTAGAATTATGAAGTGCACCAACAACTCACCACACTTGACAGCACTAAGGAACCACAGTACACAGGGACCTTTGATTTTTATTCTCAACCATGGTAATGGCTTTTTCACCAGAGACAATTAAAAGGATTCTGGTGTTTTTATATTGCTAGGTCAAAGATTTGTTACAGAAACTCTAACAAGGGTTTTGGAGGTAGGGGTGGGCATAAACATTGGCATTTTCCCTTGGAATTATGTTTCTCTGACTGATCCAATTCATATTAAAAGTCACAGATCACTAAGCCAGGATAATTTCACATAAGGGCCAGTTAGTTTTGCCTTCCTGTAGTGATAATATACACATCCAGACTGACACATTCCATCCCTTGTATGTGATTCACAAGAAAGACCAGGCAGGAGTATAACTAGATCAGTGCAAAGAGCCTCACCAGTTCAAAGGCATTCCTTTCAATTAAGGACTACTGGAAAGAAGCTATGTGCCAGTAAGTCATATTTGCCCCAAAACAGACTTGACGAAATTCTAACTTTTCATATTTAGCTATTTGGACTAATACATTATTTTTACAATTTTAGGGAGTTCAGAAGTGGTCAGTCTATTAAGAAGGCAAGGCAGATACAAGACTGCCAAACAGACAAAATAAAAGCTTTCCAGACCTAGGAGCCAACATATGAAAAGTTAGGAGATTGTAAAATAGCATGTCATTCTAGAGAAAAACACAAGCAGTTTGGAGTTTATAGAGAGTGGGGTAATTTCTATTGAGAGAGTTAGTAGAGGCAGATCTTGCTATGAAGTCTGATTTTTGTCAAGACATTGAACGATTATAAGCATAAAAGTGCCCTATCCACAATAATATATTTTTAAAAAATTACTATGGAAGTAATCACTTGGAGAGGGGATGAGCTGAGGATACAGTTCATCATTCCCTAAGAGAGATGGCACTGCCTATAAAAATGGAGGAAAGGAGATTTTTACAAAACGACAAGATAGACCACTAAAAATCTGCAACAGAAATCATGCTAAACAGCAGTGGTATTAGAAAGAGAAAAAGAAAATATACACATAATCATTATGAAATTCTGAAGAAACTAAATTGCACTTTAAAATATCTTAAAATGGCAATTCAGAAAGGAACATCTTATATCTATTAGAATAGAAATAAAAGCTTTATATCCATAAAATAGCTAGTCATACAGGAGTATAATTCAGAAACATAAAAAACAGACAAAATTTTCACAGTTCACTTGAATACACAGTTAGAGGTAGCTAAGCAAGGACTATCGCTATAATTTCAGATTATCTGAAATTCTTCATAAAAAGCATAATTAAATTAAAAGACATAATTTTTGGAAATCACAAAACCTTGCACTGAGCAATGTAATGTGAATCAACAATCATGGCCAATAAGACTAAATTCTTGATAAGGCATGATCAGTGTAGATAGCATCTATGACGTAAAGGTTTCATACACAACAGATAAAAGATAACTCACAAAACAGAAATTTAATGGAAGAGTCATCAAAGGGGAGAGAGGAGCAGGGACATCATGTGAGAGAGTTACAACCACAATGTGAGAGCAACAGAAGGCATGAGACTCATCATGAGATGAGAAAGCCTGATTGACACATCACAAGATTCAGTGGGCTAAAGATCATTTTTAAAAGGGACAGGAAGCACATGGGAGTAAAAGGCAGAGCATGAGGGGTGACAGCCGTAAGAAAACTCAAGGCACAAAACCAAGATACAAGCAGTTAACAATAGGCAACACACATGAGGCAATATGTAAGAACTAGACATTCAAAAAAGAACAAGGAAAACACTTTCCTATTCATTTTTTGCATATTGCAGGCCTGGTTTTGAGAGCATTGTGGGTGGGTTGGTAGATGGAGAAGTTATCCTTGAGAATCCAATTGAAGGGCATTTTCCCATATTCATTCACACACACACACACACACACACACACACACACACACACACACACATACACCAGAAAAGAGGCCAGTAGCTGCTTTCATGATGCAGATTTCTCGAATTAGAGTCCCTGAAGCAGACATTAAGAGTTTTATTTAGATAAGAAAAGCTACTACCATCAAGAATTTTAGATAATATGGAAATATCAGGATGCCTCCATGCCCCCTAGTCTATAATCTCTCTCTCTCTCTCTCTCTCTCACACACACACACACACACACACACACACACACACACACACACCTTGCCTTATACAAGAAACAGGAGTTAGATGTTCTTAAGGCACACCCTCCTCTCTCAAAATTTGTCATCCTTTTATCTTTCTGGAACCTTAGCACCTGTTTAGACACTGGGACTTTTCTAGGATGTTTTAGTCTTGATATGGCTAGAGCTTTTTATTAAATTCTTAATGTAAGTTAAAAATATACTTTTTTTCCCAAAATTAACATGTACTGAAATATTAAATGCAAAGAAAACAAATGCAGAGACATAGGAGCACCCCTCCCTTTTGGAAAAGATCTAGTGAAGGAATTTCAGTACAATCCACTCTACTTGGCAATGAATGGTTTCCAAAGGTAAGTGAGAGCATAGGCACATGCTATAAGAACACTATTCACCTCAGACACAGAGGACCACTTCTTACACCCACCATCCACCCAGCTTCAGTGGCAATTCCTAATGATAAATATTGGATTAAATAAAATAAAGTATCCTTTCATAGTATAAATACTGTACATGGATTTTGTTACTCACATCGTTAAAAAATGAAAAAAGATTAAAAATATATCTATACAAGTTTACAGATGGTACTGTGACAGTGGATTATTAAGGGAAATTAGACACATTTAAGCTTTATTATCTAGTCAAAGGCAAAAAATGGAAACAGAAGAACATAGTCCATGATGACACTGTCAGAAGGACAATTAGGCTAAATGAAACAATATGACAGTCCACATGTTTGTAGCAATAACGTTATATGCACATTTTATGTGCAATGAAGCTTTTAATGGATTTCAGCATGATAATTTGTTTTATATGGGCTCAAGTTTTTGCAGAACTCTAATGTGTAAGTATCAAATCAAGTTTAAGTGCAAATCTTATCATTTTAGAGTCTCTGCAACTAAACTTTCAGTATTCTTGGCCCTCTGTCTTATATGATTGACAATGGTTAACAAGCAGATATTTCTGCTTGGAATTTCTTATTATGAAAAGAACAATCTTTCTATGCTGATGAATTCTTTTTAATCTAATGAGGTTTCCACATTTAAAAAGTTAGATAACTATAGCTAATGGCTTCTAGAAATGATAAGCCCTCACCTAGTAATTGAGTTTATAAATTGAACATAAAGGCATTAATGTCAGTCATGTCTGCAGCCCCAGCTGGGTGCTACAAGAATTTAAAAAGTGAATGTATGATATAATCTTTGATCATCAGATGTTAACAATCTATTTGAAGATATATACTGAGGATAGAGATGAATGACCATACAAAGAGTTGGGGAACAAAGAATTGAGAAACAATATGAGCTAAAAGAGTTCTATGGTGGATTAATTAATGGGGATGGGAACAGTTAAGAGTGCTTTTAGCAGGGATGTTGACTTGAGCCATGTATGAAATACGAGTAAGTTTGGCCAAAGTAGCAAAAACACTGCAAGCATAGAGAACCCTAAAGCAAAGAATACTGTCAAGAACCACCAGGGTAAACTTAGGGAATAAGGAATAAGGGATTTGAGGGTTCAAAGTGGTAAATCTGGAGATAATCCGGAATATTCTTAAACTCAGGGACTGATTATGTCATAACTTTTAAGTCATTTTAAATAATTTTGACTTACCCTGTAGGTAGCAGGCAGCATTAATGTTCTTTTTGTTTAAATTACCTACTTTAATTCAGTCAAAAATTTCAATCGGATTCATAAGGGAAAGCTCTTGCCAGAACAATTTAGTGTATTGTTGGTTAAACAAGGCATATTGAGAATTGCTCTAGGGAAAGCGGTCCTTTCACGCTTTTGAATTAGCTAGAGATAAAGAGATGTGTAAAATAGTGTAGCCGAATTCCCAGTAGAACCCAAGCATGTGTAGAAATTTACAGCCACCAGCAACAATCTCACTTACAACACTAAGGTCCTTGGAGACAAGTTTCATGTCTAATTTTAGACTATCTCTATTCTCAGTTCAGTGCCTGGTCACTCCCTATAAATGCTTGCTGATTGATTAAGTGGAAAATATCATCCACCGTAATGTCTCTAAATATTATTTTAAATTGCTGAAGCTCTTTTCCACAAGCAATGTGACATAGCATAAAAAGTTGAGGATTTGAAAGCAGAAAAAGTTGACTCAGCGACTTTTTAACAATATGGCATTAGCCCAATAACTTCTCTAAATCACAATTTTCTCACTTTTAAAATAGAGGTAATAATACTAACCTGCAGAGTTGGTCTGAAGATAGATATTTTTAAAACTTGCCCACCTTAGTGCCTAGTAATATAATGAACGATTCAACCTACAGTGCATAGTATTATGTTAGTTTTTTATTAATCAGTGATTGAAGAATTACATAGCTAAAGAAAAATAAAATTGCTTTGTTTTTCATTTTAATAAAATGAGTACATTATTATTTCATATCTTTAAAATAGCATCTGCCTTAAAATAACTTACTATATTCTGACTAATTAAATGATGCCTTGAATATCCATTATGATTTGCTGTAAAATTATGCCAAATCTAAAAAGCACATCCCCTACATTATTTATTAAAATTAAAATACATGCAGAATTATTTCCATCTTATTATAAATCAGAGAATAGAAATATCCTGAAAATGTCTCACTTTCAATCTGTTGGTTCTATTCAGTACATCTTCTTTGAATTCCAAATATTTCATTTTCTTCTAAATGTTTTCATATATTTTATATAGAACATCAAGGAATATGCTAGCATACATTTATATGTACATACTGCAATAAACTTTAATGCTCTAGCTTCATGAAGAAGAGCTGCTATGACCTTACATTTATCTCGCATAGCAGAGGCATTTACAATGATATTTAATGATAATAATTTAGAGTTGTATACAATAATTCACTTTTTCCCAATACTATCACATATACCATTAGGTTTGGACATTTGCCAAATTCAAATCACAATATGGCTTCTAGCAGCATGGTTTTACAGCCTAGAGTAGCTGGTGGCATTATTAATCAAATTACACCCACAAATCATGTCTTTTTTACAAACAGGAGAAAAAGTATGCCCACCACTAATAAAAATAAATTATATCTACTGTATCATCCAAGTCATACCAAACAGTGTAAGCAGAGTACAGCATCTCAGAAAAACAACACATGCTACAAAATCTCTATCCTGATTCTAATTCTGCTCAAATGATTTAGATAAGCATAAAATTATGAGTTAAGCTGTTCCTCACCACTGATCAAATGCCAGCATTATTTCATGCTAGCATGCTATTTAAGATCTCCCTCTGTGTAAACACTTTAAACCCCAAAACATTTATCTGTCTGCCTGCCTGTCTGTCTATTTGTCCCTCTGTCCACTCATCTATTCATCCCTAAAGTCAAACATAAATATTGTAAGTACCCAGCATTCTGATGATGCAAATGTTACAAAACAAACATTTTCTTGATCAAAAGCTACTTATAGCCCAGTGGTAAAGACAAATAAGAAATGAATAAACAGACAAAAAAAATTACCAAGCTATGATACATCTTTTAAAAAGAAGCATATAAAAGCCTGAAATGGAGATCTATATTACATGTAGTAGTCACGCAAGGCTGACTTGAGATTCCCTCCTTCAGATAGGGCCCTAGAGAATAAGAAAGCAGACTTTCAGATTTAGGGGGGCTCTTTATGTGCAGAGGGACAGTATGTGTCAAGAACCCCAGGCATGAAATATCCTCAAGCATTGGAGAAACTGAAAGACAGAGTTAATTTTTATTTATTCAACACATAAATACACACACAATTTCTCACTAGTCTATTGGTTGAAAAGTTATTTTCTTTTTTTTTCTTTTGAATTCAATAGAAACTACCTTAATGCATTAATTAAAACATAACATTTTGTTCGAGCTAATATTTCTGGCTAACCTTCAACTGTTGAAGAAATAGCACTTAGGAGGACCTCATCAAAATGATTCCACCACTGAATAAAAGATAAAAAGTATTTAAGGTGGGGGCTGAGGAATTTTTTCTGCCCATTTCTCCAAATAATTTTGCAAAACCATTTACATTATGCTTTGAAATGACATATTCTTCATGAAAAAATAAATGAATTAAATTATTTTCCTGAAGAGTTTCTTTTTAGCCTGGAGACCAGTCCGAGATAAATGACCGATATTAACTCAGTAAGTATTTTAAATTAAATGTCTGTAAAGAGCAAAAAAATGTGTTTAGTATGCAATCAGTATACTAAATGACTTAACTACAATTAGCTAATGCTTAGTTGAAGAAAATATGCATCATAAAACTTGATCCCTTTAATTACATTAAGTAATGTAATCATTAAACATTAATAAGTAAATCATTACATTGATAACAGAAGTAGTATCAATTACTTTAAGTATATTGGTATATAGACAGATAGATAGATAGATAAATAGATAGACAGATAGATTACAAAAATCTGGCCCCAAACTTGTACCAATTTATTTAACCCTAGCTATGCCACCCTTTGACTTTGTGTGTGTGTGTATGTGTGTGTGTATGTTTAGGTTCAAACTAAATTTTTTGAAGTATCATTTTATAGGATAATAAGAAAGGCTCTATCATAACAGCATCGATTTACACAAACTTAACTATAATATCCATTAATCATAAGCATTTTCATAGAAATAACTCACTCTACCTAAACTCCAGAAAAATAATTAAAACAATGATTGTGAATCCCTGAAGAAGTATGTTAAATGCAGATTCCTAAGCTCCATCCATGTCTAAAGATTCTGACTCTATTAACTCTGGAGTACAGCCAAGATATCTGCATTAGCAAAGGTCCCATATATTTCAGATATAGCTGGGATATTGGTGGCCTGCACTTTAGGAAACACTACTTTTCAAGGCCTGGAAATCTTACATAGAAAGTGTTTTAAATGCACATTGGCCTATTTGCTGGGGATCTTGTTATAGAATGCTTGCCATTTAATTAAAACCTACAGTCAAAATTGTGGTTCCCATTTTCTCCCAATCCACAGAATGGTGAGAAATAACTGTCCTTTACAGATACAATCACATCCCAACTCATAAGACCCTAGTGAGAAACCAGTCAGATCAGAGGACTAAATACTATTCATAAGGTGTCAGAAAAACTTCTCTATTCTGCTTTTCCCAAGTTGAATGCTAGAGTTTCAACACCTCCATCTAAATGGTTTGTTGTAGTACAATGCATTTTGCACTCAATAGTCAATGTTTGCTGAATTGCACTTTAGAAAATAAATTTAACATTTGACATGGTATAGATTTTGCAAGCACCAATTAGATAGATGCAGGTATTTGACTTTAAAAAGAGGCAACTTGAAAATATATGGCCAAATTTCAAAAAAGTTAACGACACAGATAAAACTGAAAACAGAGAGATCATGTAGAGTTTATTGCAAGTTCATTTTGCTCTATTCTGATGTGTGGATTTATCAAAGCATGTTATGAGATATCACTCTAATAGAATTGAAAGCTGAATTTAGATTTCCAGACAGTATATATTTAATAAGGCACAATCTATTTGCTGACACCTTAGCAATAGGTGTGAGAATTGCTTCTTCTTGTATCTTTATACTAAGGAAAATTTTTATTTTAACTTGTAGTAGATTTTTGAAGAGAACACCACCATAGTTTGTGGATGGAAGAGATACTTAGTTCATAAAAATTGATCCATAGCTTCTCTGGATTAATTCCTATTATACCATATATGATCCCCTTTTGCCATTTCAACCAAAAAGTCATGGGAGTTTAATAAAAATGACTTAACAGTCAATTAAATTTTTAAAAATCTAGACATTAATGTTATTTCTAGATGTGCCCTTTAAAAAACCCTTGCTATGGCTGGCTCCAAACACTTAGGCAAATTAATGGCTGCCAGATGAAGTGTATAATGTTTGAGGACACAGTCAGGTTTAAGCATGGCTTGCCTTTGAATGATCCTTTCTATTCACTCACCGTCTTCTGTATAATTAATAGCCACTCTCCCAAATCACATGCCAATTAATGAGATGCAGATAAAAGCTTAAAGGTCTGTACTGCAATTCTGTCTTAATGAAAGTCAATATCCTTTTGCCAAGAAAGCTCAGATCACATTTGGCTTTCACAGATAATTAGGAGGGTTTTAAGGAACCAAATAGTAGCAGAGAGTGGTAAATATTAGATCTTTTAAATAGATGCTATATTTAGCCATAAAAAGAACAGTTAGAATTTACTTTTCCATTTCGACAGAAATCAATTTGCTTTATTCTCTTCAAGGAATATTTAAAAGTTAATAAGACAAATGCACATATGCACATATCTGTAACTGAATTATACATAATAATTTTTATCAAGTATAATCATTTGCAAATAGTCTTTCATTCACATGGCATGATTCCTACTTTTATCAAATGTTAACTATTTGATGTGTAAAAAGGCTCTCTGTTAACTGATTCCATCTTACTCCCTTCAGTCTTTTTCACCCTACATAAATGTGGCATGGGTAAATTAGACCACAGAAACTGTGAGATAAATATATTAATCTAATTTTTCAGATGAGGATAATGAAATTGAGGAATGAAGTCTGATTTTTAAACAAAAACCTTTAATTTTAGAATGAGTGATTTTCCATTACAACCCTGCCATTCTAAATTGGTTATATAAATAGGAGATGGTCAGATCATTCATTTATTACCTTCTTAAATTGCTTTAGACACAAGTAACATTAGACACGTTGAGACCCTACACAAGGAGTCCTTTGACTTTAAGTATAAAGTTACTTACAGTATCCTAATGAAGGAGGTACAACTTGGTTATTGGGTGAAAAAAATAAAGCCAGGTATTGATTCCCTTCTTGTTGTTATTAATACTTCTTCGTAACTTTTGTCATTTCCTTTTAAAGTCCAGAACTAAACCCATTTCAAGAAAACTCATCTTCAAATAGTAAGTTAGTTTTTCCTCAAGTAGGTGCTGAATAAAACTAGAAATTTTTATGAAACTGTAAAAGCTCCATGTAAAGAATATTTGATGAATTTGCAAGTTCCATAAACTTCAAATTGTGATTTGATGGGTGTATCTGGGGGATTTTTCTATTTTCATACCTTCAAAAATGCTAAGACAAAAATAAAAGTATTGTTTATTTGTTATTAAAATGTTATTATTTTATTTACATCTTATCCAGCCCAACGCTCATAACTGACCTATGACATAGATCTTTCATTGTACCCATTTCCAGATGAGTGTTCAAAATTTCAGAGGTAAGGGTTATCTAGCATGTAGGTTAAAGAGCCAGGGTTCAAACTTGTGCATTCCAGTGTTTTCCACAATGCACTGCCTACCTGCTGAGCCATGCACTGAGGAATAAAACATCATATTCATTCACCATCATTTATTGAGTTCCTCTTATGCACAAAGCATGGGATAGTTTCCAAAGATGAATTTATTTGGATCAACAGATTAAGTAGAAGAAAAATATCCCATACTTTTGCTTTCACTACACAAATACTCCTCGACATTTCAACAGCTGTTCTCAAATCACTTGGTATTTCTAATACTTTTTTAAAAAACAACTTTTTTTCTCTATCAACATATAATACAAATACAAAATATCACCCAGAATAAAACATGCTGTCAGAAATATGAGGATGAAGTTTTGCATCTTTGCATGTGTATACAGAGCTCCTATTATCTAAATGTTTCTGATGAATAGAATCCAGAATGTGTGATATGGAAGAAGAGTTACTCAGTCAACTCTACTTCATCTGATAGTTTTTAAAACAAGAATTTAAGACTCTCGTCTCACTAATGGAAATGTCTTCCTACCAGTAAATGTATCCAGAGGCAAACAGTTGATGAACTAGTATCTTATAACATAAAACAAAATCTCTGGGACCCAAAATGAGACATCTGCACAATTTGTTTCCTATCGCCACAAAGAAAATTGACTGAAGAAGACAACGTCTGACAAATATGAAAAGACAAATATCAATTATATGTTAGTAACCTTCCCACCATTCCAATTTTATTTTAGAAACCTGTCAATTATCTCATTTCAACAAAAAGTACCATGATAACTTTTCTTTCATGGTTCACATAAGCATACAGTGTGTCTGAATGTAGTAACCTCAAGGTGCAGTGCAACACCAAAATGGCACCTAGTAACTGAAATTTGAAGAGTCCACAAAGCAAACCGCACACAATATTTATTTAACCACCAGAACTGACACCTAAAGCAAACTTTTGAGCGGTTGCACGTCAAACAAACTGTGTTGTAGAGAAATGTAATTTGGAAATTCTACAATAAAATGACAGAACACGTAATGGAGTCACAGATTTGTAAGCTGGCAAAGTATTTACAATATATGTAGTCAAATTCTGTCAATTTTAAAGATGGAAGAGCTAAGTTCTAAAGAGGTAACATAATTTCTCCAAGATCAAATGGCATCATTTACCAGAAGCTGATTTGAAAACCAGATTTCTAATACCCCTTTCAGAGCTCTTTCCATGAAATAATATGCACCCATTCCACTACCCAATCCTTTGCCTCTTACCCGTGGAAGGAAATCTCCTCTTGAATCCAGACCCTCAATGACCCATATACCAAGGAAATTCCAACTGATGGAGTTTGGAATAACAAAAAATTTTAAAGGAAAAATTTGTGCTTGTTTGTTGTTTGTTTAAATAAGTGCATTGTGGGAGATTACAGACACCAGGAGTGTCTCTTGGACTACGTCTGATTATAAGTATATTGTCCTGGGTAAGTATAATAATACTGCCAATATGCTCATATATGTCGTGGATACAGGGGTAAGAGTTGTCCCATTAGCCCATCATCCACAGAGGTGGTTGCACCAGATCATTCAGAAAGCCTCCTTTGGCTTCCCAGCTCAGTTAGAGAAAAAAGCAACATCCTTACAATGGATTGCAAGTGTGCAATGATCTGTCTCACCGCAATATTTATGGATTCCATACTGCTTCTCTTAGCCTGGCTCACTCTACTTGTGCCTCAGAGGTCTTCTTGCTAAGCCTTGAACATATGAAGCATGTTGACACCACAGAGCCTGAATACTCTCTCTGCTTAGAACATTCTTTCAATAGTGACAAGCATCTCTACTGCCCTTCCTTCAGGTCTCTGCTTATATGTCACCTCAGAGAAGACTCTAGGTTTTTCTTTTTTTTTTTTTTGAGTTGGAGTCTCACTCTGTCGCCCAGACTGGAGTGCGGTGGCCGCTCCCGGCCACCGCAGCCTCGACCTGCTGGGCTCCGGCGATCCTTCCGCCTC
>CAUYQG010143862.1:0-40648 GCA_963574415.1 Tarsius wallacei | reverse complement strand
TGTCGCCCAGACTGGAGTGCAGTGGCACGCTCCCAGCCACCACAGCCTCGACCTGTTGGGCTCTGACGATCCTTCTGCCTCAGCCTTCCAAGTAGTTGGGACTACAGGCACGCGCTACCATGCCCGGCTAATTTTTTTTTTGATTTATTGTAGAGATGAGGTCCTGCCAAGTTGCCCGGGTGGGTCTCAAACCTGCAGGCTCAGGCAATCCATTCACCTCAGCGTCCCAAAGCGTGGGATTACAGGCTGAGTCACCGAACCCGGCTAGAATTTTATTTTTTGATAAGAAATATCTGTTTTTCATAAAATTTAGTTTAGGACATGACAAATTGCTATGCACTACACTGGTGAGTAGGGTGTATTCTTCCTGGACTTGCAATAGGACATGACTTAGGAAAGCCCTGCTATGGATAGTGCTGATGATTTGATAGTGTGTCTACTAAATACATACATGCACACACACACATACACACACACAATGGTTGATTTTTTAAAATACACAAATCTAAACAAACACACTAATGTTTTTATATGAATGAGTGTCCTCTTCTTTGAAAAGCTTATACTCTTATCTCAATGATATCATTTAGGAAAACGAAGTTTAAAAGTATCTAAACTTTAGAGCCTTAAGCAGAGCTATACTCAGAAAAAATTATCTAATTCAAAAATGTTAATCATTCTCAACATTTTTATACACAGAATACCCCGTTTTCATTTGATAGCATTTCTTCACTCCTACTTCCCTCTCAGAGTTTACTTCCACCCTTGTCTTCTTTCTTACTTTCCTTCATTTATCTCTTCCGCCTTCATTTTTTCCCTTGGTTTCTTCCTTTTGACCTTTATTTCATCCTTTTGGGTTCTTCCAACACAGCTTGAATCCAAAGCAGGAGTTTCCAGGAGCTGAGCCCCCCTGAGAACTGGTGGAAGGTTTGTTTGGTGCTTGGAATTAGATTGAATAAATGGGAGAACAAACAGGGAACAACATGATTGCTTTAAACTCATTTGCCACCTGCTGGCTGTAATGGTATTAGGCTGAAGACAGGACCTCCTTGCCGGAGCACTGTTAACACAAGCCTCCAACACATAATTCCTGGAAACCGAGGATACAGTCATCTATTAAAATAAGCACATTTTTATCTATTTTCAACCTTCCTCCTGGCACCATAGGTGGTCACAGTATCCACTCTCTTTTATGTCTGAAATTATGTCAAAACGTCTCTTTCAACTTGGTAGCAATGTCCTTGGGTAATAGGAAAAGCAGTAGCCACCATTTAGGCGACACACAACCCAGATCACATTCTGCTTCCGACACCTCTTTCATGTGTGTGATGGCCTCACTAGTGGGGCTCTTTTGAAACACTACGCAGTGTGCCTGGCACACATTTGCTTCATTGTCTTCTTCAGAAAGTTATTTGCACGCACAGTCATCCTGATCCAGTGGAGGTGTTTGAGAGTACATGAATCTTCAGCTAGAACTGTGCCTTGTCTGAAAAAGAAGGTTTCTGTTCTGCAAGGAGTCTATGGAGCTGAAGAGAGGGGTTGGGAAGCCCCATAACTTCTAGCTTCTTGTGAGTCAGCTCCTTGGACATGTGGTGAGAATATCTTTTAGGCTCTCGATGTCGTATTGGGCACTAGCAAAGAGGAACGTGACAGTCTCCTAGATAGTGCCATATGTACTACGATAGTGGGATTTTAAGGTCCCTTCAAGAATAGTATGCAGAGCAACCAAAATCAAGGTATCTAAAGTATAATCTATTAGTATTCTTTACTCAGAAAAAAAAATCTATTCCAGTTGTGTGTGTGTGTCTACATGTGTAAGGATATAGGAGTAGAAGAGAAGGCTCGTTTTTTCCCTTGAATCTGAAAAATGTTTGATTGGATTAGTGTCTTCTATTCAGTCAACTTGTAGGTTATAATCATTGGGAAGGCTTTTGTTTTTCTTTGTTTAATTATTGTTGATTTTTTATGTTAGTTTACATGTTTGCTTAGAACAATTAGTGATGTTTAGGTCAAAGAAACTTACACCAGAATTTTCTTTCTTTTTTAAATAAAACTAAATATTTATTCTCCTTTTATGCCTTTCTCACACCTCCAACCCTCCTCTCTTCCACCATATATCTCTATAATTTAGCTCCAGAAGTTCCAAAAGTCATATTTCATATTTTCTGGCAGCTTAGATGCTTGTGATCACTTTTCTACAGTTCTGGGCTATACTATTTCAGAGGTGAGCTCAACAATCATTTCTTTGCCTTTCTGGGCAGGGGATGGGTGGGTCCATTCAATACTCAGTATATTTTATTGTCCTTACTTTTTACAAAATTATTAGTTCTATTTCATTCAACAGTAAATTTGCATACAAGGCTCTTTTGGCATACATCTTCTTTTATGTAGAAATCATTTGGATTTAATTTTCTTAGATCCAAAACTTCATGTGGTTAATCTCCAAGCTTCATGCTGGGTACAAGCAGAGGACACAGTGGCTTTCATTGATGCAAAGCTCGGTCTGGGAAAGATGGTTGCTGCTGACTGTTCTACAAACCGTGTGTCAGAGCAGGAATCCAGTCCAGGCTCCAACAGAGATACTCACCCTTCCCCGAGCACAAGATGCCATCTGCTGATTCACACAGACTCTTGCTTTGTTCTTCCGTCATGTTACACTTCCGCGGATGCTGGCAGAGCTTTCCAAACCATCCTTTCTCACAAACGCAGCGGCCACAGGAACATGTGCCGTGGCCTGTGAAACAACCACAGGGTGGGAGTGAGAGGAGAGGACGGGTAAATAACCAGCTGAAGCAGAGTTTTTAAGAAAGAAACGTATACACTACGGGATCTCATTTTTCTATCCAACACACTTTCTCTTTATGCACAGTCAATTTGGCATGCAATTATTTACAAGAACTTACAATAGAGTTCTAGCTTAACATAATACATTTGAATGTCACATAGGAGATGAACTTGAGTGAAAGCAAACTCAGAATAATTTAAAATGGAATTATACCCTCTTTTCTTGATACAAAATACTTCCTCATTTGCATTTTTATCAGTATGGAGTCTTAGTGGTATTCTTCACTGCGCACACCATGACATCCAGACCAATTTGCAAGGCTAGTCACGTCGCTACTGCTTGCAGCGTTTATTGATTGCTCTCCTATGGCTTACTAATAAAAACAAAAGGTTTACTTCTGTACAAATGGTATCTGGAATTACAGCACTTTATCTGCTTACCTCTCTACTTACTAATAAGAACAGATGTAAGTGTAAGTAATGTTGTCTCTCTATCATTGCATAAAAGTTAGAGACAGCACCCAGCTTAGATTTACACTTGGCCCATTCCTTTGTTCCAAGCATTGGCTCCTGGTTTTGGAAATGTTTTGTCTTCTGGTAAATGTGTCACACTGTATTTGGGACAGTTATTTCCTAGCATATATACCTGTTTAGTTGCTTGCCACAATACTCTATTCAGTTGCATGATCGCCCATTTTAATTTCTTGTTTCCATTCAATGCTTTATTCCTTTTCCTGATATCTGTACTGCCTTACAGAAAGAGCTCTCTGAATCAGCTATTAGCCTGGCAGAGACTTACTGAGTATCTATCATGAACAGAATGTTTTGCTAGGCACTAGAGGATACAAAATCCAGCATGATGAACACAGTGGTTCCCACTCTTCTTCCAGGGACACATATCATCATCATTAAGACTGATCAACCTGGGTAGGGCTGTTGACACCATTCTCTCTTGACTCCTCGCTCTGGTGGGATGTCAGAAGTCAACCTTGCTCCATCTGCTCCCCCTGCACTCAACTCTACACAGGAAGGATGAGTGACCAATGCTTCATGGTTTGCAATTCATTGTTATGATTAACTTGATGTAACAACTTACGAATGCTGGTGATGGTTTCCCAAATTCATAATCATCTGGCAGTTAATGGAAAGCAAATGGGTGACAAACTCAAAAGAGAGATGCATTAAGATCTATTTACAACAGCCTCCTCTTATCCATATGGTGATGTGTTGAGTTTTTTCTCATTGCAGCCCGTTGAGTCTGACATTATTCCCATTTTACAATCAGGTAACTGAGCCTCAGAGACATGAGATGCTGTAATTTTGCTTCAATCACATAGTTCAACCACATAGGATCAGAACTTGACTATAGTTCTTCTGATTTCAATGCACACACTTTTTCCAATGTGTCACATTGCATCTATATTTCATTTCTGAAATGAGACAGACTTTTCTTAATTTCTATCTTTTTCAACTGCCACATCATTTGAAGGTGTACATTTGACATTCATGGGCTCTTTCTCCTTAAAAATCTCTTCTCTAATGGTTTTCATGACACTATACTCTCACAGTTCCATTAATCATTAATACCTCTCCTTTGTTTCTATTTATTCTTCTACATCCCTCCGCCCATGACCCGCTACATGTGGGTGTCTACCCATTGCCTATCTTTAATCATCTCATTTTATTTTTCTATATTTTCTCCCTTGAAAAATTTATCAATCATAGGATTTCAGATAACTACCAGGACCACAGGGCTCTATCGACAGCCCTTAATTTTCTCCCAAGATCCATTCTCATAATTCCACACTTTGTGTTCTACTAGCATACCCAATTAATGCTTCCGTACCCACTTACATAATTTTCTTTCCAAAAGCTGCATCTCTGTCTTTCTCATTTCTTTTAATGGCACAGCTATTCTTTCAATCAACCAGTTCAAAATGTATTAAGTCACATGTGAATCTCGCTTACTACCCTCATCCAAAATGCTGTCAAGTTTTGTTGAAATTTCTTCCAACATTTCCACCTATGTCACTATTACAGCCTTTGAGAAACCCTCATACCATATCTCTCTCCAATATCCTTGCTCACAGATTCTAGCAGCACAACTCCACTCATATCACAGCCTTGATCTCTAGTCCTATATAACTCCCTAATGCTCATGGTAAGAGGTTCACCTACACTAACCTGAAAAACAGAGTGCCAAACTACTTTTCTAATCTAATTCCTTCTCTTCTCCCTTGAATCAGACGGACTTACTCTTTGTTTCCTGTGCATTTCTCACACTTTTCTGACCCTATACCTTTGCAGAGGTAAAAATGTCTTTCCCATTCTCTATACATTCAGGTCCTCTTTTATTTTCAAAGTTCAGCAAAAGCGACTACACCTCTGTGAATATTTTCTTCCTAATATCCCTAAACGGAACTTATTGCCTCACCTCTGAATTTCTATATTACTTTTTTTTTTTTTTTACCTCCTGTAGAACCTTTTTTGTCTTCTACCTTGTCATATAAATCCACTAGTTGGCTGTGAATTCTTTGAGAGTAAGAATTACTTCTGATTCAGCACTGTAGTCTTCAGAGTACCAAGAACACTGCCTTAGACACTGGATCTTCAAAAACACTTGTAGTAGATTGAGGTTGTCTGTATCAAAACATCCTTCTCATAACACCCCCCCCAAATCCAAACTGAGAGCCCTAAACTGATTTCTGGACATAAGTCATTTGGTTAACGGACTGCTGTTTAAGAGCAATAGAAAGTTATTGAGCTGTTGTTTCATTTCTACTAACTGTAGAGTAGAGCCAAGTTAGAGAATTAGTGCCTCCTAAGATGTATCTTCTCAATGAATATTCAATTAATTATATCTTGACTTCTTTGCTAAAACCAAAGTCCATTTAAATGCAATTTTCTTTAAGGAGCAATATAAAAAGATGTCTATATTTGAAGGCACAGAATTTGGGGTACAAAAACATATTAAAATGAGAAAGAGAACTTCTAGAATAGTCCATTGAGCTATGAATTTTTAAATCTCATGTTTCTCACTGACCTTAGGTTGGTAAGAATCGTCATCAATATGACATATTTGGAATCATTTAATCTCTATTGCAGAGGAAGATATTCTGCTTTTGATTTAGAATATCATTGAGAATAACTCAATGGCTCCTCACAGTAAGTAATTTAATACAAAATTTATGCGCAAAAAATGGGAGTTTGTTTTACATTTATTAACTCATTTATCACATCTTTCCACAAAATTAAGTTAGCATAAAGCCCATACAATCATCAATATGCATTGGTATTTAAATGGTTTGATTTTCTATGTATATGACTTTCTTTACTTAAAATTATATATAAAAACCAATTTTTAAAAGTCTCTTCTTTATAAACTTTAATAATTTACTCATCCACTCAGGAAATACTATTTGCTTTGCATAGGCATTGCATTAGCTTAGAATATAAGCAAACAAATACACTTGAGTTAGAGAAGACAAAAGAAGATGCTAGTATATTCAGCAGTGAGAGCACTGTTAACTGGGGTAGTGAGAAAAGGACTCAGTGACACCTAAGAGATGTGAAGGAGCCAGACAGCCAACATTCTAAGAATAGAGCCTAGAAAAACTAACAAAAAGTCCTTGGGATAAAAAAGACCTTGGCATGTTACAAGGGGTGAAAGAGGCCAAGGTTGTTTGAAGAACAATAAAGAAAAAAGTGAAATAATGAAGTTGGAGAAATATTCAGGAATGAGAACACAGCAAACAATTTACTCCTGGTAAGGGATTTAAAATTATTCTAAAAGGAATGAGAAATGACAGAAGGATATTAGAGCAAGATAGTGATGTGATATAATTTATGCTTTGCAAATGCATTTCGGCAACTGGGTAGGCTAGATTAAGCTGTGGTGGGAAGAAGTGAGTATGGGAGAGTGAGAAAGGCTATTAATGCTGTCAGGTGGAAAAATGATAGTGGCTTAAAGTAGGTGGTGGCAGCGGAAATGCAGAGTGGATGAAGACCCCCTTTGATGCTGGAATGCAAGCCTATGGGACATGGTGCTGGACTGGATATGAAAGATGAGGGAATGAAAAGACAAGTTTTCTGGCTAGAAAAATAGTGTGACTATTGATGCTATTTATTAGATATGGAGGTTTCAGGGGAAAGAAGTTGAGGGCAGAAAATCAGCTCTGTTTAGAACTTCCTACATTTGAGATACTCTTAAGACAACTGAGAAACGAGGTCAAGAAGCAGCTGGACACAAGCTGGTGCTCAAAGGACAGGTTAAGGCTGGCTCTAGGCATATACATGCTGAAGTTTACAAAAGTAGAAGGCATTTAAAGTTTTAGAAGGAAATGCATCCGCCCTAGAAAAAAATAAGTCTTGGGGAAACTCCAATATTTAGGGTTAGGGTACAGGAAGAGAAGCCAGATTAGTAAGAATATTCAGTAAAAAAGGAGGAAAATAAGAAGATCGTGTTGTCTCATATGATGACAAACAAGAATATGCCATAAAAGATGCCAACTAGTTCAAATTTAAAAAGTAAGATCATAGAAGAAGTTTTAGCCTGCTTTTTTCTGACTAAAAGGACTCTGTGTCCACTTAGGCCTACAGAGGAACACTCAAGGATGGCAGAACTGTTGGAGAATCATCTATCTATACCATTGATTGAGAACAACCTCTCTGCTTAGTAGTATAACTGACAGTGATAAATCATCTTCATAGAATAAATGTACAATATATCATTGTAGAATGAACCTGTAGAAAGAACAAGCCTAATGAACTATTAGAGATGCCGTACATCTGCCTTCACGTGACTTCCCATGTCTTTGTAAGGTGAATAATTTTCCAGACATGGAATGTCATTCATCCTCTCTCAAATACTTACTTCTTGTACCTGGCACTGCCATTCATGATTTTCTTCTCATTCTCTTCCCTTCCCCCACACCAAAGCATTTAGCAAAAATTCTCTGAACTTGCTTTGTTCAGTATAATACAGAGGTCACTAGTCATATGTATCTATTTAAATATATTAAAGCTAAGTAAAATCTGAAAATCAGTTTCTCAGTCTCACTAGCTACATTTTAAGTGCTCCATATTCCCATGTGGTCAGTGGCTACTATGTTGCATAATGCAGATATCATAGAACATTCCCTTTATCTTTGAAATCTCTATCGGACGTTTCCTCAAAACATTGCAATGATGCTTCTCAATAGGTAAACTGACTTATGAACAGATACTACTTTAACACATATTGCCTACCCAATATCCTCTCCCTTTCTTAATATTAAGAAAATACTCATTTTCTTTCCAAGGAGGTGATAATATACCTATCTGGGAAATGATTATCCAAGTTCCTGTTTACCTAGATGTACCCACATGACATCGCTCTAATAAATGAAAAATAATAGAAAATCTCCTGGGTGAGATCTGCAGAAAAGTATTGTTTTCCAAAAGAAATAGGACAAAGTCAGTCAGCACGTGTCCTTAGCCTCTTGTCCTTTTCCCTCCTGTTTCTTCTTCCCTGGAAGAAGAACATGACTGGAGGTTGTTCATGAACATAACAATAGATGTCATACTGGAAGGACAGCATGCAAGGAAATATAGATGGACTTCGGGGACACTAATCTATCCCTGGAGTGACAACCTGAAGACTTATTGGTGTCCATCATGTTCATTCAAACACAAGACAGATTGATACACTTACAATTCAGGAAAGAGATGTGTGATTTTAAGATGCAATTTGGAGACAATCACCTGCTGACTGCATTGTCTATCTAAGAAAGTCCTGACCTGAATGAGTGGTTCGAGCTCTTCCTCAACACAGAATGTCCGGCAGTGCCTGGCAGTCATTGAATTCATACTCTAAGGCTGCATGATTTCCTTCAAATTGCAGCTATGAACTAGAGAACTCCCTGAAGAAATGTGAACTGATTGTGTAATTAAGAGGTGGCTCTTCATTATCCCTTCTTGTTTCTTAAATTGGACTCATGGGCAGCTATTCCAGGAGCATAGAGGGAAGGAGAAAAGCAATAAGCAGTCTGTTTCTTATTCTCACCCTGCACACACGGAGTTCAGGAGGAAAGACTCGGATGAGGCTTACATTCGGACAAAACAACAAAACACACGTGAGCCAGTATGTGCATATATTTTCTTTATGAAATCTTATCATATGCCACTAAAAATAAATAAGTCTTAGGGATCATCACTCTGCACAAAGCATTTTTTTTGAATAGTGACTTATTTGATAATCAACCAATGTATGCAGAGGTTACATAAGTTTGTATTGTTAATAAAGATGTTCTGAGAGGGTCCCATATGGTCCATGATAATGGAACAGGACTCACAAACAAGTTAATTACATGAAGAATGGTCTTACTTCATACTGATTTTCCTTTTTCCAGTCATTTTCATGACTCTTTTTCAGCTTGCAATTTTGGTTTAATCAAAACTGAACTACTTAAAATTATGAAGTTAGTTACATTCACCTTCAGGTACAACTGCTAATTTATCCCAATCTACCAGAATTGGTCTCATCATCCTTAGTGCTATTGTTAGGAAGGAAGATCAACAGCATTGACTCTTAGTACTCACGTGTCTGTTGATTAGGTGAGCTAATACATGTTTTTGGTTTTACGTATTTTCTTGTTTGCTAAAATGCTAACACAGCCCCTGCTTTGGAGTCAGGGACCATATTTTGTTCTCTGGCTAGATGATGGATGCACAGGTTTTAGCCCATTCCTCCAGGCAAAAGGTCACAGAAACTATGGGTTAGTGTCTGGTGGTGAACTAAGAAAATTACCCAAATCAGTGATTCTCAATTTTGTTCTCCTCACACTAGAGGGATGATGTCTGTGTGTTTCATACTCTCTTTTTAGTTAGATTTGCTCACCCCCTGGCCGCCATGAGGGCAGCGGCTAATTGCTTTAAAAAAAAAAAAAAAACACTGCAGTTCTCTCCCAGAGGCACAGAACTGATGATTTGTATGATTCCAAATTCCTTCCAAAACACCTTGTAGCTAGTGCCTTGAAATACCTGGGACAGTTGTACTGTTTTGTCCTGTTATAGAGATGACCACTTCAATCTTTTCAATCCATTATAGATATAGGGCATTCACTGAATGTCCACCAGCACATAACACCAGGGATATTTTATTCTTTATATCCCATATTTAACATAAAGTCAAAAGGTGGAAATTATATTGTTCTTATTGTATACAGGAATAAACCAAGGCAGAGAGACCAAGTAAATACATAAGTAAACCAGGACAGGGTGGCCAAATAAACTGCCCTAGTTACTACAACTGATGGGAAGTAGATGCAGGATTCAAATTCTGGTCTATCTGAATATCACGTTCCCATAAATCTTCCTGCATGACACTGTCTCACTTAGCTCCAAACAAAAATGGTTACTTCTACTTACTTAAATGTTATACAAAAAAATTGCAGCAAAGTGCACACATGTACACACTAAAGCAACTGGGAACACCATACACAGAATGTGGACTTTCTCTAGACAAAATCTCACAATATCCAAAGAAGATTCATAAGTCTAGATTTTAAAAATTGCTCTACCCCTCATAAATAAAATCTAGAAGAAATACAATTACATTCATGAGTGAACTGTACAGACTTGAAGAAAAGAGGCAGCTCAGGAACACTTTTAGCACAATGTCACATTCTATGAAGATGGTGCAGCATGGTGGACGTGTGAAATAACTTCAGAAAGACATCCTAAAGGAGATGATTTGAAAGAATGATGAAAGAATGGAAGAACGGTAAGGAAATATTTACAAGAAGAAGTGACAGTAACGACTGGAATGTCAGGAAAAGGGAATAAAATCGCAATACATCCAACTTGCTCCATTACTGCTGCCCTCTGTGAAGAAATATTTTTTTCAATAAATGAAGACAGATGGAACACAATACAAGTATGGTCTCTCTACCCATCTAATTACTCAAACCAGAAACCTGGGATCGTCCTTGATTCTACCCTAACCTTCACTCACAGTGTTCAATCATGAATTTCCCTAAATGCTGTGTGTGTTTTAGAGAAGGGGGTGCTCTCTTCTTAGGTTCAACTGATCATTCAAAGTGACACTTGACACCAATTTCCTTAGAAGGATATGGGACAGAAGCCACATTCTGAGAGCAGGGTAGCAATAGGCACCCAGAATTCTCCACAGGAGTCACTGCAGCAGTTTATGGGGATGACAGCTCATGTAATTGTCTGGAGATTATACTCTTTATGTAACACAGCCCAGATTCACAGGGATGAGATTCACATTGCACAGATGTTGAGACTTTTCTGGCTTAGAAGGTTCTTACCCCACAGGAGCCAAAATTTTTCCTAATGATTTCATAAGCATAGCTTTCAGGGAGACCTCTAGGGATATGTCTTTTGGCAGAGTTATGTTACTTATGGAAGCCTAAAGCATGGCATTCCCATAAGCTGTTTATAGTTCATTTATAATTCCTCCCAATCTAGTTGAAATGCATCAATCATAGGTCAACTGTGCCATGAGCAATGTTGCTTGGTAACACTGAAATACATCGCATTCATCTGTTCTTAGGGAACTGGAGCGGAATTTAACAGAGACTGGAGTCTCTTACAGCAGGGTGAAGGGTTTTGTTAGATCATTGTCCACACTTCTTCCAAAATATTTTCCAACACATCCAAGATCCTCCTTCTCTACTGTCCTACATCTTGCTGAAGCACCTTCATCTCTCTCGAGGACTCATCTAACATCTATATTCACCTACCAACTCACAACAGATTCCTTCTAGCAATCCACTTGACAGTCAGAGATACTTTTAAAAATACTGTGATCATGTTATTGCCTTGTTTAAACCCCTTTTGGTTTTCTGTCACTCTTGGAGTAAAGTCCCAGGTCATTAACATGGTTTACACAACATGTCACACTCTCCCCCTTTGCTTTCTAATCCCCAGTCACACAGGGCATCTCTCCAGTTCTCAAATGTTCCTGGAACATATCATGTCACATACTCTCTTTTCTCCCCACACATCTCAGCACATGCTGCTCTCTGAAGGTTATGCCATACTCCCCGCTACCTCCACATGGCCAAGTCCTATGCATTCCATTACTATCGAGTATGGTTGTGATGTGTAGTTGAATTAATAGAGTTAGCATTTGATCTCAGCTAACAGGCAGACAGAGAAATTTGTCTTCATCTTTGATTCCTTCCCAAAGTTGGAGATAAAGAGAGACTCATGAAAGTAGAAATATATAATTTAATGGGTATAGAAATGTAACAGGTTTCTATTTTACCAATGCACCAAAGAAGTTGGGCAAGGAGACCAAGTGAAGTAAACACTGCATATCAGAAAGACAATGGCTATGATAATAAGAGCAGAAACACGTATATGGTACTTTCTAGGAGTCAGGTAGGCTACAGGTGCCAGGTAGGATATATATATGTGTATATATATATATATATTTGTGAGCATTAAATGAGTTAATATATATCATGTCCTTAACAAACAAAAAGACTAAAACTTACTTTGATATTTATTTCTGGTAATTAATACCAGTGAGAGTGAGAGGAGGATTAAACCTAAAAATAATATTGATGTAATGTGAAAATACTTTGATGTTGCTCTGAGAAAAACTGTGACCTAGCGAATGTTCTGTGAACTGAACAACTGAACATCAGGGCTCAAATCCTAGATCTGCCACTTTTTAGTTGCAGAATATGAACTCTTCAATCTCACTGAATTTTTCAGTTATTAAATGAAAAGAGTAGAAATAATCCCTTAGGGTGGCTGCCATGATGGTGGTGTAAGATAAACCACCCAGCACAAAGAAGAAAATATTTTTGGCCCAACTGTGTCTTATTGTTGATTGAGAGAGAATAGATAGATAGATGATTGATTAGACAGATTTTTAGATAGATAAGTAGATAGGTAGAGATGTTAGAATAGTGCCCCAGACTTCCATAAGTAAGACATGCATTCTATTTTTTTTCCAAAAATAGTGCCTAATGCTTTATAATAATTATCTCAAAGAAATACAATTATATTTTTTAACGTGATTCCATGTCTAGTTCACTTCAGTTGTACTGGAAGCCTGGAAGGAGTTCTAATCCACTTGCATCAATCTCTATAATATGAAGTTTTCCAAGACTGAGCTACAAGAATAATAATGACCCACATTCTGTCCCCTGGAAATCCTCATGTGAGCATTCTACTTCTGGTACTCTCATTTTTGCAATTACCTTTGCTGACTATCCTCAATCTGCCTGTTTTTGTTTTTGTTTTTCCTATGGACAGTTAATTACTTTCAGGAAGCTCTTGTTAGATATGAGAGTCATCATAGAATCTGAGCGTCTTTCTCTTGTGATTTTGTAATTAAACTCAGAGCGTAATCTTACTGCTTTTTTTCAAGTTTGTGAGTGATTCTATCCGTGTCTATGCATAAAGTAATAAAAAGCATGTTAAAGTGTTGACTTGTAGCAAAACCTTTTATAGTCATAAGTATCGTAGTGCTTAATACTTTATTTAGACTCAAAGGTCTTTTACTGATAGTGTACTGTGTACTTTCACATACTCTCTAAATCAATAGTGCAAGGAAATAAAGGCCATTACAAAACTAACTGTACATTTCTTTTAGGTCCAATGGTATATTGCTTTTTGTTTATCTTCTTTTTAACAACAACTTACATAACAAGAAGCAGTAGAATAAGAAAGTCAGATGAAGTAAGTTGTTTGCAGGTAGGATACAGTTATGAGAAATGTTCCTACCTCCACAGATAATGCCCTCCAGGTCTTCACAGCGGCGATCATCACACTCACATGTCTTGCCATACACCCTTCGATCTCCTGGTGGGTAGCAAGTGCATTTTCCACACTCACATTTACCTGAAAAGTATAAAGAGAGAACACACTCATTAGGAGAGTTATAACATCACTAAGGTTTCAAGAAAACAAGCCTCCCATGTAACCCATACCTCCTAGACCTGATTCAGGCTGTGCCTGGTGATAGTTAGGCAAATAACTTTTCTAACCTCCCTAAGGTAAGCTGGAGGTCAAGAACAAATGCCATGGAGGTCAGGAGTTGATCAGACAGAAGTCATTTATATTTGCTACTCTCTGCTTTTTGTTCTAGTCTTCTTTAAATAATAAATCAGTTATGAAACTCTGGCTGTTTCATATTCAACTTAATATGTTGCCATGTAACATTCAACTTAATATGATGTCCTTATATATATGGACAAAATTTAGCAAAATGTGGTCATTTTTCATATTTTCATTTTGGGTCTATCTTCCCCACTAGACAAAATTTGTAGGTACATTTCAATGTGATGTTTTAGTGATTATTTGCAGTCGATTTATAGTTCACAGAATGTATTTTAATATGGAACACATGCCAAAGCACAGTGTCTAAATATCTTTATTATTCTTGACTTAACATTTAAAAGTATAAGCATTTTTTGAAATGAATTTGGTTCACAGCTTGTGAGTCCCTTAACTAGTACCATTACAATGATTTTCATCATTATTTCTTAAGCTGTAACTATGTGTTAAATACTGTTATTCCCTGTATTATATCATTTTATTTTCAAATACCACACATTAACTAGCATCATTACTGTCATTTTACTAAACAGGACACGGAGACATATTGAGGCCAAGTAACTTTCCATGGTGAGCTAACTCGGAAGGGATAGATTCAAAACATATATCCAGTCTCATTACCCTCAACTGTGCATCTTCCCATGAAGCCGTATTGCATCTTAATATACTTGCAATGTAGCATCAGGAGGCTATATGAGAAAGTAAATTCCTTTTGTCTGAGAAATCAGTTCTGGTTTGCCAGAAATTCAGTTGGGTGACAGTGCTCCGAGACATCTGTTACTCTCTGTCATTAGCCCAACCATCATAATTACACACCCACTGAAGTGATCACAAGACGCTTCAGGGCTGACCCTGCAATATTGTTAATCACTCTGTTGCTGAACTTGTATCTTGTTAAAGAAATTCCAAGTTGGTAGATGATGGAGGAAAGAAAAATTAGTATTTAGAATCATATAATTTCATAGTTGTAATTAAAGATAATCAAATGCAGTGATTCACAATCTTTTCTGGCAAAAGTGGTAGGGTCACAGTCCCTTTGAGAATCTGGTGAAAAAGATGGCAATGGATAGTGTTTTTCTGGCTACCCTTCAACAAATCTCTCTTCTACTTGGAGGGAGGCCCAAATTCAGCAGGAGGCAGGGCACCCTCCCCCGCTTCAGTCATGTTCCCTCTTCCTATACCCTGGAGGCCAGAACAGGGACACGCCAGACGTCGTTGGTCAGGGCTTTGATGCTTGAGGGTGAAGGCAAAGACACAGGGTCTGTGACCCAGTGGCAAGTGCAAGAGCATAGCAATGCACGTCTGGGAGCTGTGGAGTTCAGCACGCACTGACATTCAGAAGTGATGGCAGCAAGAATCGGTTCTTGGCAGTGTCTTGCTTCCCCAGGTTGCTGCATGAGCTGATTGCTCAAAGTTGCATTCTGAGATCAACATTTCTAATACAATCTTTTTTAAAATCCCATTTAACATGTTTGCCTCTGTTGTTTGCAATCAAGAACCCTAACTGGTAGAACTGAGATCTCTCCCTAGAAAATATACCAACACACATCTATTATTTTGTAAAATATCAGGCGTATCTATGACTCCCTCAATGTATCTAATAGTTTAGGAAACTCAAGCATGCTATGGCTCAATGATTTGTCCAAGGCAAGCTACCTATATATTAGCAGTGTTTGTGTTAGAAACTAGATGTTCTGAACTACAGTCACCTTCTGATGTGCACAAACTCTCCAACCCATGGGTGGATGTGTGAATGATTCCAATCATGCAGACTGTGGGGTGAAAGAGACAAACCATAGGACTGCCAGTATGGTTTACTATTCCTTCAGGGACAAATGTGGGAAGTCACAATCATCAATTGCATTATTCTTGAGATGCAAGGCATCCAGTTACAAAGACAGAATATATTTTTAAGTTTCAGGTGATAGATATTTAGTGTGAAAAATTTGTTCACATTTTAAGGCATATTGTAATTTTCCTGAATATGCATTATTAACATCTGTGCCTCTTCAAAAAAGAACAAAATCCTAGGAGTTCAGATTTTGACATTTCATTGTTTTCACTGTGGGTCATTTTTGTTCTGCATTTCGTGTGTAGAGTTGGGTAGAATAGTGTTAACATTCTGTCCTAGGTACATTTTCTTGACTAAAAAATTATAATTCACATATTGTTTCCAAATATCAGAGAATAATTAGGCATTATTCAATTATTTTATTATCATTCTATTCAAGTTTTTAAATATCAAATTAAGGTAACTAATAGCTGAATTAATGTTACACATGCAATCTTATAGAAGATAGTGGTTTCTGTTAGAAAGGCAAAAAGTTATACATTAGGAAAAGCAAATTTATTGATGATAGAGAGATAAAGAAGAGTAAACTCTTCATGCAGTACACATTTTAAAAAGTGTATTATTTTTCTGCATCAGTTCACAATTTCTGTCAGTCACTATCATGAGTCACTAGCAACTCTGTTTCAGTCACTATAATATACCTGCCAGGCAAATTTACAATCATTCTTAGAAGTCCAATGGACATTTCACCAAATTTGTGATATTCATACCCTCCTACTAACACACTTTCACAAGCAAAGTAGAATTAACTACACTTCTTGTGAGTTCTCATATTTATTGAATGGGTGAATTAAGCAATAATCATGTGTAAATAGTTTAGAAATAGTCACACAATACATGAATGTTAATAGTAGAACTTGAATTTGAAATAGGAATCTGTTCTAGAATGCACATGTATTTCCAACTGTCTGAATACCTTCATTTGTGTTTCCCATGCCTATGGTTAGATCAATTAAATGTCCCACAGTAATTCATCATCTGGATTCACAAGCCTACTCTTCTTCCTGGGTCTTTTATTTAATATCACCTTCATTCAGTCTGTCACTGAATCTTAAAAAACCTGATGGTATATTTGATTATTTCCTTCTTTTACTATTCTCCTTTCAATTTGAAATTTCACAAAATCCGCTTTTTTATTTTTATTATTTGTATTTTTTTATTTTTATTTTTATTTTTATGTTTTGAGTTGGAGTCTCACTCCTTCGCCCAGACTGGAGTGCAGTGGCCACTCCCGGCCACCGCAGCCTCGACCTGCTGGGCTCCGGCGATCCTTCCGCCTCAGCCTTCCAAGTAGCTGGAACTATAGGCGCACGCTACCACGCCCGGCTAATTTTTGATTATTGTAGAGATAAGGTCTGGCCAAGTTGCCCAGGCAGGTCTCAAACCCGCAGGCTCAGGCAATCCACTCACCTCAGCCTCCCAAGGCACGGGATTACAGGCTGAGCCACCAAGCCCGGCAAAATCCACTTTTTTAAAAGATATATATGATTATGGAATTTCCTTGCATAAATATGTCTTATGACCCCACGTGACCTTCAAAGCAATGATCGAATTTCTCAGCAGACTTCTCCACACTTGTTCCAACTTGCCTTTCCAAGCATGTATTCAGTGGCTATTGCACACTCATGTCCAGAGACTTTGCTTATGTGCCCTATTTCCTCCCTCTGTGGTATATTCTGCCACGTTCTCTATAAAATCCCACCAAGTGTTCATCAGTCAGTCCAAATTTAATCTAATCTCTGAAACTTTCCTTGCCATCCAGCTTGGTTAGCTGAGAACGTTGATTCCTCTCTCTGATCCCATAGCACTTTGTTCACACCCCATAAGAGAACTGAGTGCAAATTTTATACTAGACAAGCAAATGCCTGAACCTGATCATAAATAGTAAGATTTCTATGGTCCAAACAGTGATAGTCATATTTTGTTAGTATCCAACTAAGTTAGCCCTTGATACAGTAGAAAGACACTGACACACAGATTTATTGACTTTTTTCAAACAAGAGATGAAGTCCAATTTTCTCCTTTATTTACCAAGTGATCTTATTATTTCAATGGTTATTTTAAAATTGTGAACATATAACTGCGGTGCCTCAAATAATCATCAAATTAACATTTTCATAAATAAGAAAAAAATAATGGAAATCTGCATTTCTAGCACTAAGTGCTATTTTCTACAGCATATGGAGAGGAAGATCTCTTAAAAAAAGAGATACCCAAATAAAACAAAGCAAGTAATCCCTAAGAAAACAATGCAGGAACAGACAGAAAGAAACATAGAAGTGAAGTAACTGTGTGAGAAGAAATTAATCCAATATCATCCAATTAAAACGTATCTGAAATTTACTCCACATTGTCTGCCTACTCCTATTAAATTTTAATAAACTAGATAATCTTTAGGAACATACAAAAAGTCAGTCCAATGATATCATTTTATAAAGGACAGCAATCTCTATGACTTATACTCTTAAGGATCATTATACATGAGTAAAAGAAGAATAGTGAGATAAACAGATATCTAGAAGTTCTGATCAAAATAGATTTTACTTAAACATTTCAGAATTGATACTTATGTAAAATACAGAAAAATTCTAAATCGATACATAGAAAGCACAGGTTATAGCTCCAGGCATGGCTAATCATTTTAACAAATAAAATATATCTTGTGTTACTTAAATCTCTTTAAATTTATATTTTTCCACAATCATTAAGATGTAAGATTAAGATAAACATCTTCCTTCGAAGACGTGTATATGTTTGCCTTATAGTACATTTTTCACAAGAATTAGATTAAAATTTAAATACCTTGATCGCTTACTCCAAAATATTTTTCATATAAAATTCAGCAAGTACTTAAGATTCTGTTTTATGTAAAGTACATGATTAGATACAGGATTATATTGCTAAATAAGACATGTAAGTCTGTAATTTCTGCTACTCTGTAGAGCTTATCTCATTTCACTGGGCATTAACTGTAAATAAAAATGTTAAGGAAAGCTTATATTCCAATATTAAACACTTGATTGTTTTATACAACATCACTGACTTCATAATTAAACGTGCTGTTAGCATAAAATTGAAAGATCAAAATATAATTGCTTTATAAAATATAAAGACAGCTAAAATTTGCTAGGACATTCTCTCATTTTACCCTTAAGCCCAATCTTATATATAACTATCTTTCAAAATCTTAAAATCATTTATCAAAAAAGAAAACCTAAGATTTCAGAATGTTATATGTATTTTTGAACTGCACTAAGTACATTGACTATTTGACATATAATAATAATTCTGGCAATAAAACTCTGCTCTAGGTTTATGAAATAATCAGCCCTTGCATATCTGTCTGAACCCATTTCAGACCTCTTGTATAAATCACAGCATCCTTTTCCACTAACAGTAGACTGCCTTCAAGAATTATCTCAACATAATCCATGAAAACTATAGCCTATCTTTTTATCTTTATCTGAGAGGCATATGGGAAAGATTAAATCCCAAAGGCAGAAGCAGGAGGAGGGGGAAAAGAAGGTTTAGCTAGACCTGCCGCATTTAAATAGGAGAAAGCCAAGGAGGTTATGGATAGGGGAGAAATAACATGGGAACTACACAAAATACAGATGAAGAAAAGAAAGAAAACAACTATGTTGCAAAAGTACAACTGCAAAGTACACTTTAAAGCCAACTTTTCAAAAAAAGTTATCTGTTCCCTTAATTCCATTCTCAACCCACTCCAATTACCTTAAGACACTATGGCTTGACTACCGTTAATCCCACCTCCCTTCCCCTCCCTACTCGCACCCCCATAGTTTCCCACCACTGTCAGTCCTTTTCTTTTAGTATTATGATAGATATTACTCAAGTCTTTTTTACAAAAATGTGTTTGCACCTCATCAACAAGGGTACCTGCACAATTAATATTTGTATACCTAACCCTGAATTGTACCCCACAATTTTAAAATAAAAATTAAAAGAGGAAAAAAAAAAGACACTATGGATAGGGAAAAATAACAGGAAATTAAAAAAAGACCTTTTTGAAGAGCTGACTCTTCCCCTTTTTGAAAACACTCTGGCCATGAGTTATTGTTAGTTTACTGTACTTACTGTCTATTTACAGACTACTCAGTCAGTTCTTATCCTTATATAAATACCTAAATCTTGGATTGCCCAAAGTCTCAGCCCTTAAACTCTTTACTCTATATGTCCCCAAGTCTTATGTTATCCTGTGGATTCAACAGCTATTTTACATGATAAATGCTCTCAAATACGTCCTTGGTCTACATCTATTCGGAAAACACATTGCTCCATAAAATTGCTTAAATAATAATGCTGTTCGGTATATGTTATAATCCATTCAAACAATATCCAACATCATGGTTAACAGGGACTGACCTAAGTCAGAGATGAGAGAAATATGTTTATAATAACCATTGCTATATTTTAAGTGCAAGTTAGTAAAAATTAGACAGGAAAATAAAGAGCTAAGATTATTATTAGCAGATGGTATGTTTTTATGCCCAAGATTTAAAAAAAATTGCAAATGTGTTTAAAGTAATAAGACATTTTGACAAGGTATCTGGTGACAAAATTAACACACAGAAATGAATAACTTTTTATGTTCCAGCAGGAATCCAATCTAATATAATGGGAATTGCTTCATGTACAAGAATATCAACAACATAAAATAAATGAACTTGCACAGCATTGCACTATAAAACCACATTGAAGGCCAGAAGAGAAGAGGATACAATTTTAAAAAGAACACACTTTCATATTGAATGAGAAGAAAATGTCTGGTTATTTTCCTGAATTAATATATTAAATCAATATAGTGCCAATCAAAATCTCACAGATTGTTTTCAAATGGATAAAATGATTCTCAAGTTTGTCTAAAATAACAAATATAATAATATTCAGCAATGCTATAAAAAATAGAGTGTGCGTGTGTGGAGAAAACACAGAGATATGTCACATGAGATAAAGTTGAACTGTATAAAACGGTACTTTTGTAAGTTAAAAATGGTCAAATGTCATCAATTTTGTATAATCCAAACAAATAAAATGTTCTCTAACTATAGTAAAGTATGTTACTAGTGAAAAAAAGAAGACAAGAGAGAGGAAAAAAAAATTAAAGAAAATGTATGAGCTTAGTAAGTGATAATGACTGGTTGTTGTTAATGGTAAAAAAATTTAAAATCTCTCTTTAAAATTACAAATAAGAGAAAGATGACTTACTCACTAATTACTTTTAACATTGTATCCTTGCTAGTGGAATATGGTAAAAAAACACAAAGAATACAAAGGAAGAAATAGCATTACTACACAGAACAGTATGCATGTAGAAAATGCAAACCACTACTAACAAATAATTTGGATTATTATTAGAATATGTTAGTTCCTATATACCCAATGCAGATACAAAAACAAATTGAATATTTATATTCCATCATAAACAAAAACTTTAAGAATATTTAAATAAGTGAGGACATACTTCATGTTTATTTTTCAATATTGTCAAAATACTAAATATCCCCGAGTTGACCTATAGCTGCAATGCAATCACAACCAAACCTTCCCAACATTTTTGTAAAAATTGAAAGCTAATTCTAGTATTTATACAGACATGAGAAGTGCCAGTAACCAAATTACTTAGGAAAAACAAGGTAGAAATACCTTTCCTAACAGACACAAAGGCTTATTACAAAGAAGTAGTCATTTTAAAAGTTGGGTTTTGGTAGAAGTGAAATAGAATAGAGGATCCAGAAACAACCCCTGGCATTCAGGGACACTTGATTTGGACAAGGTGGCCCCACAGAGATACCAAAGAAAGATGACTTTTTCACATAAACGGCGCTTGTATTAACAACTATAAAAGAAAATATTAACAATTTGAATTATAATTAGGAGCTTTAGTTTGTTTTTTAAAAAGAGTGCAAATGAGAACCACAATTACAGATAGCATCAACAGCACATATATCTGACAACTATCTCATATCCAAAATATATAAGGGACTAACAATGACAACAATTATATAAATCTATTAAAGACACGGGCAAGAGATCTGAATGGGTATTTCAGCAAGTAAAAAACTGTTATGGCCAGCACATATGAAAAGATGCTCTTCTTCTTATCTATATGGGAAATACAAACTAAAACCACAATGAGATTCTAGCCAAAACCACCAGATTAGCAAACATTTAAAAACTGGGCATCAAGCCAGACTCGGTGGCTCAGCCTGTAATCCCGTGCCTTGGGAGGCTGAGGTGAGTGGATTGCCTGAGCCCGCGGGTTCGAGACCCGCCTGGGCAACTTGGTGAGACCTCATTTCTACAATAAATCAAAAAATTAGCCGGGCGTGGTAGCGCGAGCCTGTAGTTCCAGCTACTCGGAAGGCTGAGGCGGAAGGATCGCCAGAGGCCAGCAGGTCGAGGCTGCAGTAGCCGGGAGCGGCCACTGCACTCCAGTTTGGGTGACAGAGTGAGACTCCAACTCAAAAATAAAAATAAAAATAAAAATAAAAAATAAAAACTGGGCATCATAAGCTTTGGCAATAGTTTGGAAACACAAGACATGTCTTATACAGCAGGTGGAAGCATAAATTGGTAGGATATTTTGGAGAACGGTTTGGCATTGTCTAGTTAAGTTGATAAGTATAATCTAAGAACCAGCAATTCCATTACTAATTATGCTCCCTAGAGAAAAGCATACACATGTGCACCAGAAGATGTTCCAGAACAATCATAACAATATTATTCCTAATGACCTCAAAGAAGAAATGTCCCAAATGTTCATCAATTATAGAATACTTACATATCAGTTATATTTTTAAATGACTCATTGTGGCCATGAGAAAGAATCACAAATGCACGTAACACTGTGCCTGAGTCTTAAGAATATAATGCACAGCACAAGAAGTCTGCCACAAAACAATGCATACAGTTTGATTGATTCCAAAACAGGAAAGTCTAAATATCATAGTGTTTGGGCATATATGCTGAGGTGGAAAATGTTAAAGAAAGGCATCTAGATGATTACCATGAAAGTGAGAATAATGGTTTGTTTTTTAAGGGAGCAAGTACGCTGATTTTGGGGCAATGAGAAGAAGCTACTGGGATTCTGGCCTTATCCTATTTCTGAACCTGGGTGTGTGATTGCTTTATAATGATTCATAATGCTATAAATTAATATGTTATATACTTTTCTGGGCATAATGAATTATTCAAAAACTAAATTTGATATAATTTGGAGCCATACTCCAAAAATAGTCCCTTTTCTTAACCCTCTAGATAAATTTCCAGTGGATTCAACATTTAAATGTAAGAGTTTAAATCATAAAATACTAGACAGAGATACGGATTGGCGATTTCATAAACCTTGGGCGAGAAAGACCATTCTAATCATGGCACTAAACCAGAAATATAAAGAAAAACATTAATGAATTTGACAGTAAAATGTTCAGTGTTCAATTTATTAAAAGCAACAAATAAACAAATAGCCATATAAACAATAAATCAGGACAAAATATTTGTACAAGACAGACACTAAGTAAACATTAACAGATGTATAAACTCAAATTAAAAAATAGTGAATACCCCCGCAAATCATACCAAGGTAAAAAAAAAAAAGACCATTCACAATAGAAGTAATACACATTGATCATTATCAACAGAAAATTATTTATATCTTTTAGTAAATCCCATGGAAGTAAACTGCAAACTTGAAACAATTATACATTTTAGGGAAGTTATCATGTTTGGTAAAATATTTGGAATTTCTGAAACCTTTAAGTTACTAAGGTTTTATTTGATATAGCCTGAAAGAAACTCTCATTCACAGTTTTTAAAATTTTATCCAAAAGATGCTGCAGACATATGTAAACAAAATACCATTATTTTAATACTAAAATGACAAATAATTGTACTTCTAGGGTCACAGCTAATTTGAGGTGAAATGAAAAAAGAGTAGTTTGTGAACTTTATAAAATGTAGATTGCCTCATTCGCATTTTTACATATTTTCAATTTTAATCTTTCAGATTAAAATTTTATTCAATATAACATCATTGGTTCCCATCCTGATTAATTGCTGGAGTACAATTATGATAAACAAATTTAATTATTTCACAAAATTGGAGATTTTAGAGACAGAAAATCATGAACGATGTCAACTAAACCCACAATTTATGGACACGGAAAATGACGCTCTGAGAGTAAGGTAGTATATGACTTGCTCAAAATCATACAGTGAACAAAGGACGCATAGGTCAATAGTAAGAGAAAATGAAAAGATCATCTCTTATTCCTCAATCATTTATGTGTTGTCTATCTTTCTTAATAGTTGGGAAACCTTGAGAAAAGCATACTAAAGAAAATAGAGAAATATTTGGAAGCACTGCCTTATGGCAAGGTGTTAATTTCTGGTAGAGGTTAATTTGATAAAACTAGTATAAGGGCAACCCCCTCAGGTCCCCTCTCACTGTGGGAGCTTTTCTGTCCTCTTAATAAATCCCACTTAAAAAAAAATAGTATAATGTTAACGGTGTGAAATTGTGAAGGTGATATTTATTTTTCAGACTATCCACCTCTTCTTTCTTCTCCTTTTCTGTCTTATTTTCCCCCTTCTTAATTCTCTACTCCCAAGCTCGCACCTCCAGTGATTCTTTCCCATCACACACACACACACACACACACACACACACACACACACACACACACACCCTTCACTCCGTCCCTCCCTCTTTCTTCCAGGTATTTCTTTTCTCCCTGGATGCCTCTCTCTCTCTCTCTCTCTCTCTCTCTCTCTTCTGCAATCTTAACCATGATCAATATCTAAGCTACAGACTTTGACTTGTCTTTCCCTCACTCTCTTTGAACTCCTCTCTTCAAGGTCTCACTTCCACAGGCATAGCCTTCAAATCAGTATGACAAGTTTCTAGATGCTAGATGGGGAGATGCAAACATGAGACAGAAACTGTCATCCCCTAACCTCATGGATTAATAGTCAGAAAAGACTCCTTAGATAATTAAGTCATTTCTCAATGATTACCAATTAAATCTTGTCTTCTGCATTACCAGTTATATGGCCACATATTTGTGAATGATTGAAAATCTGGAAGTTTCAGACACCACAGGGTACATATGTGGATCTGAACTGTCACTGTTAAAAACTGAAATAATCTTCAGAACCCATAACTGAATATGCAACGTGTACATACACACACACACACACACACACACACACACACACACACACAGTTACTACCCTATATGCTCACATTTAAAGTGTTTGGCTGGGTCATATGGAAGGTCAATTTCTAGTTCCTTCAGAAATCGCCACACTGTCTTCCAAAGAGGTTGTACTAGTCTGCATTCCCACCAGCAGTGTAGAAGTGTTCCTTTTTCTCCTCAACCACGCCAGCATCTGTTGTTGTTTATTTTATTAATTATGGCCACTCTTAAAGAGGTTAGGTGGTATCTCAAAGTGGTTTAGATTTGCATTTCTCTAATGATGAGTGAGGCTGAGCACATTTTTGGAGGAACTCAAATCATTCTACAAAAAAGATACCTGCACACGTATGCTTGTAGCAGCTCTATTCACAATAGCAAAAACATGGAACCAACCGTGTTGCCCACCGAAGCTGGACTGGATAAAAAAATGTGGTACATATACACAATGGAATATTATGCAGCCATAAAGAAGGACAGATATATGAACTTTGCAGTAAATTGGATGGATTTGGAGTCGATTATACTCAGTGATTTATCACAGAAACAAAGAACTGAGTTCCATTTGTTCTAACTCATAAGGTGACCTTGAACAATTATAATGCTATAAGAAAGTGATTGGCAGTAGCGGAAAACTGTCAGGGGAAGCGGGGGTGGGACTGGTAGTTGGTGGAAGCTGCTAGGGGAGGGAGGGGCACACCTCGTCAACAAGGGTACCTGCATGATCAATGTTTGTATACATAACCCTGAATTGTACCCCACATCTTTATAATAAATAAATAAATTTTTAAAAAATTAAGTGTTTGGCTGGAATACTGACCTTCCACAAACTACACCACACAAAAAACACACATGTTCTTGCTCAGGAATAGGTTCAGCAGGGCTCACAATCATAAATGTCTGAAATACTTTGATCACTCCCTCAATCATTCATTCAGCAGACACATTTTGAATATCAGCTATAGGTTAAGTATCGTGCTAGATACTGAAATACAAAATTAAGAAGGATGTTAAACCACTTTTAATAGCAGGAGAAATAAGTATAAAATACATAAGCACATAAAGCCTGCAGGTTTAGAGAAGGTTTCTGGCAAAGGTAATATGAGGTTGAGTCTTAAAGAGTTTGTTCAAGTGTTAGAAAAAGAAATACATTTTATAGCACAGATACAATTAAAAACACAGGCTCTGACTTTAAATAAGTCTGGATTTTAATCTTGGCATATCCACAACTAAATGTGATTCCTTGGAAGAATAAGTTAAACCTCATTCATTGTGGTTGCATAATGGGAATTAAAATAATACCCACAGCACAGGGTGACTGAAAAAGCTAAATGTTGTAATGCATACAAAGCACATAGTACAGACCCTGGCACATAGTAAGTGCTCAAGAAATATTAGACATTATTATGGTCATATTTCTATAATAAAACACACACTGGAAGGTCTGGATTTCATAACTCACCTAAAATGTGCTCACTTCCTTTTTATACTAAGTGTATTTCCTGACCCAGAATGAGATTATTTCAGAAGAGCACTGTATCATCAAATGCACCTGCCAGTGTGGTAACAGGAGGCAAACTCTCTATGATCTTATTTTTCCCCATTCTTTAAAATGGTAAAATCACACTTGCAGTACACGCTTAATAGTTGGGGAGTAATTAGAGGCTCATATAAAACAGAAAATAGATTAGCACTTTACTAACATAGTCCTCCTTTGCCTAAAATAATAGGTTTACCATAGCAACCTGATTGCACTAGAAAAAGCGCCTGCCAAATGCTTCCTAAGTTCCCTTGAAATTTCTATGAGAAGGAATCAAACATTTAAGAACTATGATATTCTGTGCCATTTCATCTAAGTACAAATATTTTCTGTGAGAATAAAGCAATCTTCCTTCAGATATTTAAAAGTGAAGGAGCACCTTCATCTTCCATTTCAAAACAAGAAGTAAGACTTCATGTAACTCAAATTGCATTGACATTACAGATCAATTGCTAGCCAAGAAAAAGTTGCTCATGCCTTTAAAATGTAGACAAATGTCAATCTTTCCATTTGTGCTTTCTGAATACACAAAATAATCATGGACAATGTAAAAAAAACTTAGACATTTGAGCAAATTCTGTACTAATATGATTTTCTGTTGTCTTCCCTAGAATGTCTAAAATTGAAAAAGTGAAGGGAAGTAACAGAGATCTCACCCATCTCCAAAGGCTTTTCAAGGCATGGAGCAAAATGTCACAAAGAAGGTCATTTAGTCCTCTAAATTAGATTGCCTCATTATTTTAAGCTTAAGATAGTTCCTAAAACAATACCAAAAACTTTTCAAGATTCACTTTTTTTTCCTAACAAAAATCTTACAAGTTAGGGAGTAATATCACATTCATTGACAAAAATGACTAGGAATCTAAATGACAGTGTCTACCATAAAAAAGTCAGAGAATGACTGAAGTAAGAAACATACAGCTTAAGTAAATAACCCATGACATTCCCCTGAGCAGCCGACATAGACTAGAAGAAGAATCTGCTTTTCCCTAGCTGGTCCAACCCATTGATTGGTCGTTGGGCAGTGTCCTGCTTCAAAAACGTGGTTATGAGTTTCTGCACATATACAAATCCTATTAAATCTAGGCTTGTCTTTGGTATTGACTTCAATTATCCTATTCCAGGTCATAAATAAGCACATGCAACTATAATTCACCAAAAAATATCTGTGCTGCAAATGCCAAAGGATAAACACAGCAATAAATACCAGTCACCAGTGAAAGAAAATATTGTGGCTGAAATAATCAGATAAATGTCTCTATACAAAGTGTTTCTTGAAGATGAGTTTATTTGGACAGAGGAGAAGTAGGGCGGAATCAGGCCCTAGCCACTTTGAAATTTTTGGTATTGACACTTTAAAGCTTTTAAATGAGTGAATATATCACTCCCTTAATATACATTTCAGAAGTTCCAATAATAATAACAATAATTTTATTATTTCTAATGACAGTTTGAAATAAATGTAGACTTTCTTAGCCAGACATGGTAGTGTATTACTGTAGTTCCAGCTACTTGGAAGGCTGAGGCGGCAGGATTGCCTGAGCCCGGTAGGTTGACCCTGGTGTGGCCGTGAGCATGCTACTGCACTCCAGCCTAGGCGATGGAGTGAGACTCCAACTCAAAAAAAAAAAAAAAAATGGACTTTCTTCTCAAATCAGGGCTAATTAGAAAATATGTTTTACAAATTAAACAATAAAATCAATTTAAAAATACATAATATACTTGCCATCATAAACAGGCTAACCTTTGAAAATTAAAAAAAAGTTCTCCATAAAGCAATATTTTCTTCTGACAACTTATTTTCTATTAGTCTTTGTGTTTGGCTCTACTAACATGTATTTATTAAAATCACAAAACATTAGAAAGAACATAGTAAATATATGAGTTTGTACATGTACATACATTTGAATTTGGGGCTGATGGAACTTCTTGTGAGCAACTTATCCTCAAATAGTTCATGTAAAAATGCTTTCTGTACTAGTCCTAAGTCTTCTCTCTAAGTTTGAAATTACTTTAAAATAAAAATAGTTTATCATTAAAATATGTAAGTAAAATTCTACATATAATTTATGTAGCTAAATTGTATTTTAAAAGATAAGGATTTATCAATAATTATACATACACCTACCCACACATTTTATATCCAATTTTGTAAAACATTTTTTTAGCATCGTATTCAGGATTTAAGTCATTTTATCTATAAAGCTGTGACAAACATATGCAGAATCTGGGAACTATGCAGCCAATACTAGAAAAAGCAATAAGCTTAAAGTTTAAGGATATAGTAAACTTGTTTTAACTTTGCCATTTTACAGCATAGTTAGCATAATCAAGAATAATTAGTAAAAATTACAGGGAAGAAGAGTTTAATATACTGCAATAAATAGAATTCTACAGTAGAATAGTCCAGAACAAAATGCATTTTTATGGAGAGAGTAAGTTCCCCATCACTGAAGGAACTAAAGTCAAATTTATCTTTCATAAGGAGTGAGAGTTTGTGCTCAGGAGTCAAAAAGACCAAAGAAAGAATCCCATAACTACCACTCACAAGCTCTATAATCTTTGGAAATAACTAAACTTCCTTATTTCAAAAAATTAGGAGTGCCTGCTTAAACTATCTTTAAAGAGGTTGAAACAGAAACCTATTTTTTTTAAGAACTACAGTCTGTGGTAGTGTTAGAAAATTTTTTAAAACTCAAGAAATATACAACTTAAAGAGTAAAGACTTTCACAAATATACCTATATGCATTATAATTTCCTATTTTTATATAATTGGAAGAATTATATGGTTTTTTCACACTTAATATATTTCTCATTCTAATATTAACTCCTACATTCTTCTTTTTTCTTCCTCTGCCAACAATGTTTCAGACAACTTATAGTTTCCAAATCGAGTAATGTTATTTATTTTTAAAGTCTTTTGATTTTATATCTAGCCTCAGAAATAATTATTAGCTAATCAAAAATCCAATAAATGAGATTAGGTAAAACACTTTTAGGGCAGCCAAGATTTATGTGGCCAAAATATTAGAGAAAAAGGGACCAGAGGGAAGTGACTTCTACCTTCTATGAAAATAAACTCCTTGATGCATCTGTCAATTCTGAGACTATCTCAGGCAAAAGTTAAAAAGCCAAGCAGAAAACAATATTCAAAATGTGAATAAATTAAACAGAGCTTTTGGCTTTTTTATCTTGCCATAAATACAGTAATTGAAATACAGGGTCTCTTAAAAAGGAGAGTAATGATAAACATCTCATAAATATCCCAGGTTTTTCTTTACATAATGCCTCAATCCTTGATTAAATTTGTATGTATGCCTGCCAGAAAAAGAGAAAACTGTCTCTTCAAGAAAGATAACATCATTTACAAATTTCTGCCAATTTTGATAAACAATGATCATACTGAAAAAAATAGCAGGTATGTTAAGAGACAGGACAGAACTAAAAGGATAATATTACCCACATACCTTCCCCTGGAAATACTTGGTTGAGTATTCTACTTCTGGTGCTCTCATTTTTGCAGTTACCTCTTCTGACTCCCCTCAATCTGCCCAATTCTTTTCTCTGGACAGTCATAACTTTAAGGAAGGTCTTGTTGGGTATGAGGGCCATTATAGAATCTGAGTGTCTATCTCTTGTGATTTTGTAGTTAAACTTAGAGACAATCTTACTGATTTTTTTTCAAGTTTGGGGGTGATTTTATCAGTGTTTATGGATAAAGTAATAAACAGCATGTTAAAATGTTGACTTGTAGCAAAACCTTTTACAATCATAACCATCATAGTACTCAGCATTTAATTTAGACTCAGGGATCTTTTATTGATAGCATACTGTGTACTTTCTCATACTCCCTAAATCAAGAGTGCAAGGAAATAAAGGCCATTACAAAACTAATGGTGCATTATTTTAGGTCCAATTGTATATTGCTTTTTAGTTTATCTTCTTTTTAATGGCAATTCACATAGCAAGAATCAGTAGAATAAGAAAGGTAGGTGAAGTTGTTTGAAGGTAGCATACAGTTATGAGAAATGCTCCTATGTTCCTACCTCCACAGACTTAAAAAAGATGCAGGTAACAAATTGAAATTGTCAGTCATTGACTTTAAAATATCTATAATTAATTTGTTCAAGAAACTATATTACTAAGAAGAGAAATTCACCAATTATTTGTAAAAATAAATAAATAAAATGGAAATTCTGAATTTAAAAATATAATAACAAGTAAAAATTGAATAAAGACATAAAATGGAAGATTAGACACAGGAGAAAAGAGGATTAGCAAACTGGAAGAAAAATTAGTAGAAAATATCCAGTTTGAAGCATAGAAAGAAAAGAATTGGAAAAAAGAACATAAGATATAAACTGTACATGAAATAGCATCTTTTTTTTTTTTTTTTTTTGAGTTGGAGTCTCACTCTGTCGCCCAGACTGGAGTGCAGTGGCCACTCCTGGTCACCGCAGCCTCAACCTGCTGGGCTCCGGCGATCCTTCCACCTCAGCCTTCCAAAGCTGGAACTACAGGCGTGCACTACCACACCCGGCTAATTTTTTGATTTATTGTAAAGATGAGGTCTCGCTTGCCCAGGCGGGTCTCGAACCCGCGGGCTCAGGCAATCCACTCACCTCAGCCTCCCAAAGGCGCGGGATTACAGGCTGAGCCACCGAGCCCGGCTGAAATAGCATCTTATGCATCTAACTGGGTTTGCAGAAGAATAGACAGAATGAGGCAGAAGTAACACTTGAAGAGACAATGAACAAGACACTTTTAATACAGTTATTAATATTATGTGCTGAAATGTTATCTTTGCCAAATTTATATGTGGAAACCCTAATACCTATACCTCAGAATGTGACTGTATTTAGAGATAGGATCTTTAAAGAGGTAAATGATGTTAAATGAGATAATTAAGATAACCCTAATCCTGATGACTTTATTATAAGAGGAGATTTGGGCACAGACATTGTACAGATGGAAGATGTGTGGACACAAAGTAAAGTCTATCTATAAGCCAAGAAAAAGAACTTCAGAGGAAATCAGCCTTGCTGACATCTTGATCTTTTATTTCTAACCTCCAAAACTGTGAGAATAAAATTTGATTGTTTAAGCTACCCAGTCCATAGTAATTGTTGGGCAGTCTTATCAAACTAACACAAGTGTCAAAAGAATTCAAGCTAAAAATTAAAGAAGTTCCATGGAGCTTAAGTAGAATAAATAAAAAGAAAGCCACACTGAGTCATACCATAATCATGCTGCTAAAAGACAAAGACACAGAGAAAATCTTAAAAGTGGTCAGAGATAAAAAGATGTATTAGTTTCAAAGGAAAAAATGGCAAAATTGATAACTGAATTACCAAGACAAATGCTCAAGCCAGATGACAATGGAATGGCATCTTAAAAATTCTGAAATACACTCTCAAATTTGAATTTTATGCCTAGCAAAAATATCCTTCCAATTTGAAAGCAAAATGAGAACATTTTCAGGCAAACAAAACCTAATACAAGTTGTGACCAGACAAACCACATCAGAAAAAATATTAAAGAAAACATTTCACACAGAAGGAAAAAGACTGAAAAGAAAAACATTAATGTAAAGAAAGAAAAACAAAGAGCAAATATAAGGTAAATCTAAATGAAAAAGTCTATAGAAATAAAACAATGTCTTGTAAAAGATAAACTAAATCTAGCATTTAAATATTATACTATACTAATACCAAAGTCACATAATCAATCTCTCTCATGAACTTTAAATCCAGCAAAATGCAAAAAGAATTATATCTAAGTGGGTTTAGTTCAGAAATAAAGGGTTATTTGTTTAACATTTTAAAATCAATCAAAATAATTAATCATATTAACAGAAAAAACCAATACTTTTCTCAATAGACATATTAGACAATATTAAAAAATCATTCATAAGAAAAGTAAAAAAGAAGGTAAATTCCTTATTTTGATGAAAATAATCTAAAATAAATCTTGAACAAATATCATATTTGGAAGTATAATATTGAAAGCTGTCAAACTTAATAATAGAGCAGAGAGAGATTCTCCAAAGATAGTAAGTTTATTCAGGAATGAACATTGCAATGGAGAATAGCATGCCATAGTAAACTGAATGCATTCACAAAGGCAGAAAGACAAGAGGTTTTAAAGATAAAATAGGAAGGTCACATAAGTTGTTGTAAAACAATTATCCTTAGTTACAAGGATCAATAACAAGGCTGACATCAAGGTTAGACAGTAAATTGCTTAGCAGATATTCTCAGAAGAGTGTGTGTGTGTGTGTGTGTGTGTGTGTGTGTGTGTGAGAGAGAGAGAGAGAGAGAGAGGAGAGAGAGAGAGAGAGAGAGAGAGAGAGAGAGATGTGTGCATGTAAGGGTGTGATGGTCTTTGAGCAACATTGTGGTTTTGAGAGTCTTTCTGTTCATTCTTGTTATCAGGCAATTGAATGTGTGAATCTTACCATTGTGACTTTTCCCAACTTCATTTTGTCTAGTTTTGACATGAGTGACTCCATTTTGATTCTGACAACTTTCACATTTCCCTCTTTTAATCAAGACCTGTATCTGAAAGCAATGCTGATCAGTCATTCTCTGGTTAGGTTTTGATTGTCTCTCAGGGCTAGTCCTGGGCTGGCTTGGTCCCATGTCAGAAAAAAGTGACTGGTGATTAGGAATCAGTATCAAAACCCGTTAGCCACATTAGAGCAACAAGAGAGCTCTGGAGGAAGTGGCTCTGTGTGGAGTTCATTGTTAAGTCCAATTCTGCATACTCCATAGGCATTGGCTGCCATGACAAAGCTCTGAGCTAGCATTATTCTGTCAGTAGTTGTATTTCTGTAGAAATGTGTAAACAATAGGTACAAAGTTTAAAAAGGAAAATCCAAAATAAAATTAATAGTAATATAATAATCCCAGGTTGCATTATAGTTTTGCACTGAAGCTAGGCTTAAAAGCAACCAGCCAAATAAATCAAATGACCATAAATAATTTGGTGAGCCCTGTTATAACGATGTGGCCTGTTTTCTTAATTTAAGTATTTGGGTCACAATTTCCCAAATAAATTTATCCCGGTACAGCATATGTTATTAACAATAGCATAGATATCTTTTAATTTAAATATCAGATAATCTAGAGTCATTGTATCATTTAGTACCCCATGCCTGGGTTGAATTAAAAGAAAGAATGAACAACAGCTGTACAAAGGATATGGTTAGAGTTACCCACTGAGTGGGCTTAAGGATTTTTTTTTTTTCAGGTCATGTAAATATTTAGGATTAGCGTGATAGATCCAACATTTTGTCAAGTTCCCTGTAGAAGCTACTAATTGTGAAAGTTTAGATTATCCAGCCAAATTAAAAAAGATAGGCCTAAGCAAGGAAAACTTAAAAGGGGCAAAAGTCTGCTTCTTATGATAAAGGGTCTTGTTACCATGCCTTAGGAAAGCCATCAAAAAGCATGAAGCCGGCAGCTTCTAAAACCTGGTTTGCAATTTGAATGACTCTGGGTATGGCATTAGACAGTATGGTGAACTTTCTAGGCGGCCCACACATCAGGCACAAAACTTGTCCCTTGAAATTTACATCAAGTTGTCTAACTTGAACTTACAGAGGTTTAGAGAGAGGCAGTAGTGTACTTAGTAATTTCATGGGAGAAAAGTGAACTGAAGGAATGTAAAAGAATTCAGGATCCAGTCCACTGTATACTGGTAGATAATAAAACCTTAACAAGGCATAGCACCTCAATCTAATAACAAGTGAATGACTAATAATAACTAATAATTGTTTTTCTTTGGAAACACAATTTGTCTCTCCACAGTCTTCCCAAATAATTTAGCAAAGATAATGAGAATAAAACTAATCTGTATGTAAAATAAGTGTAATATTGACAAATTTGGCCTGATAATTTATATAAGTGCAGCAAGAATAATAATTGACCACATAGCGATCTTGGATTGAATCTTTAAAAATCTCTTGAGGCCAGGTGCAGTGGCTCACGCCTGTAATCCTAGCACTTTGGGAGGTCAAGTTGGGAGGATTGCTTGAGGCCAGGAGTTCAAGACTAGCTTGGGCAACATAGCAAGACCTCGTCTCTACAAAAAATCAAAAAATTAGCCAGACAGTGATGCACCTGCCTCTGGTTCCAGCTACTTGGATCTAAGGTGGAAGGATCACCTGAGCCCAGAAGATTGCGGCTGCAATGAGCCGTGATCACGCCACTGCACTCCAATCTAGGCGACAGAATTCGACATCGACTCAAAAAAAAAATATCACTTGAGACTAGAAAGCCAATCCAAGGCAGATGTCAGGTTTTGAATGTAGCAGCTATAAACAACTTAAATATAACATCCCAGTAAAAACCTTGTTAATATAACCAATGTTTCCAATAATATGCCGTTATAAAGAAAGTCAATTCTTATTGAACTTATACAACTATATTGCCATTAAAAAGAGAATACTTGTGTAACTTCTGAGTTTTTAAGGGATTAAATAGGGAGAGAAAGTTAGTTTTTCCACATCTGTTTACAAAAGTATACTTTACCAAATAGTGGTAAGCTGTAATTACCTTAAGAAAGTTTCTTAAGTTGGGAAAATAAAACATTTAAGTAAAAACCAGACAATGTGTCAAAGAAAAGTCATAAAAATATCATCTTCATCAGTTATTTCCTTTTATGTAATTAATTTTTGTTCTGCTTGATCTTGGTTAGAAGTTTCATAAATGTATGTATCAGTTTCTTTATTAGAGATCTGGAAATTTTTACTGAGCCTATTGATTTTAAAGTTCTCAGAACTTATATTCCCAAGTACTCAGAGCTTTTCCATGAATTTGAAGCTGCCAGTTTCATGCTTTTGATGACTTTCCCAAGGCATGGTAGCAAAACCCTTTACCATAATGAGACTTTTGCCTCTCTTAAGTCTTCCTTGCTTATGCCTATCTTTTTCATTTGGCAGCATAAGACAGGATGAAGCATAGGGAATTATCTAGATAAAACTCAAAATATTTATTTCCTGTGCTTATGACCAAAAGGGAAAAACTTACTTCTCATCTCTCCTAATTACTAGTTTCTTTTGCCTTATTGTTTCTTTATTTTCATATCTTAAAATAGCCCTTAAATTAGGCAAAAATATTCTTAATTCTCAACCAAAACAAAAAGATGCCCTCTTTATGCCTTTAGAGAAGAATAAACACTGTAACTATGGATGACAAAGACTTAGAATAACCATTTTTTTAAAACCTGATAAATTTGAACTCTGAAGAGGTCATTATACTAAGAACATAACTGAAAAAGAATTCAATTATTTTATTGCATATAACATTTTAAGGTAACAACTAGAATCATGGCTGACAGTGTCATACTTCCATAAATCACAGTCATCAGGCTTTAATAAATTTTACAGAATTTCGAAAGCCTTCACATCAATATACAGTCATATAAATATAACTCAAGGATGAGTTGGCATCACTCTATAATTTGACAATGTTTCCCATGTAATTTAACATATTAAATGAGCCTAATTGGTTTAATACTCCTTTCATAAGGCAAGAGAAACATCCTTCAGAATTTCATAACTAGAAATTCCCAAAGTTAATTTGAAGTTAAAAATGACTTAACTTAGAATTTTGACACTGGGGAAGCCTGTCAAAGATGTCAAAAGGTTTAAAACATTTAATTAAGACATAATTAGATGTCATTGTAAAATAACAGTCATTCACTTAACCAAAATGACAAAAGATTTCAAAAGTAAATACAGAAAGTTACATGGATATAAGAAAACTTTCACTCTTTCAAAGCTCAGTTGATTTTTTTTAATTAATTGAAAACCTAATAAAGACAGGATGAAGCATGGAGAATTGTCTTGATAAAACTTAAAATATTTCTTTCCTGTGCTCATTACCAAAAGAGAAACGATAACAACAAAAACAAAAAACCTCCTGCAGTGTGACTGGTTCTTCTTTTGGCCTTGTGACAACCCAATTAGATACCCTGGAAGTTGTACCTAATTAATGTTCATGAAGACACTCAAAGGATCTGCCCATAACTATGAGTGTATTCTATATGATAGAAATAAACAAGAAAACCAGTATTGAACAGAAAAGAAATATGGCTTTTTAAAAAAAGTAATATCAAGTTAAATTTCCTGGTTACCTGGAACAATTCAGACACATCCAAAAAAGACAAAAGCAAAGAATCAAGTTATACTGGAGCAAGACATTGGTCTTCTAGGCCTTTAAAATATTTTTAGCATCAGGCCATAATAGCAGAGTAAGAACTACAGGAGTCAACCAAAAAGTTAAGGGAGAGTGTCACCACTTTAGTAAACAGAAAAGATGTACCTTCTCAAGGAGAGAAAGAGGAAAAGCTGAAGGCAATGATGCATGACCTGCAAATTATGTGCAGTGAGATGCTGCAAAAGACTGAATTTCTAAGATATGAATCTGAAAGGTTTCAAGAAAAAATTTTATTTTGTGAAATTAGTACTTAAAATAAAGAAAATAATATTTTTAACTTGGATTAGGAAAAGTAAGTGGGAATTATAAAACAGAAAGAAGCTTAGAAAACAGTTGAAAATTAAAATAACAACAGATTTTAGCATTAAAGATCAAAACTTCTTTACAAATTTTACTAAGAGTAGATTAATACTCCAGCAAAACCATGTTGCTTTAAACACAGAGGATTACATTTTGGTTTTGTGTAAGTGTAGTAATGGTCAATTTTAGAAACACATAAACAATTTCCTTCTAATTTAAGCCAATTTAATCACAGACAGAATTTCTTTAATAAGATTCATCCTTTACAAACTTTTGCAATTTTCTCAAACCATTTACAACTCGATTAAGACTTCAGTTTTGTCCGATATTTTCTTCTTTTTTATTTTACCTTAGAAAAAATTTATTTTCCCCTTTATCATTCTGACCACATATGATTTTTCATATTATTTTTCCCTTTTATTTCCTTACCAAAAATACTTTCTCACCATTAAAATTTACTTCACATCGTTCCTAATTACTGGTTTCTTTTGCCTTATTGTTTCTTTTTTTTCATATTTTGAAATAGTCTTTAAATTAGACAAAAATATTCTTAATTCTCAACCGAAACAAAAATATGCCCTCTTTTCCATAACTTTTACCAGTAGCTTATGATACTCATACATCTTGAAACTTTTAGAAATATGTGCTTTTTCATAGAATGAACTATCAATGTGGAAGAAGACATAGTTATTAATATATTTGAATATATTTTGCCTTACTATAAAATTTAAGAATGCAAAAATAAATGAACATTAACTGTTTCTTAGAAATTAATGTTTTATATTATTTGGAAGTAATCCAGACAGTTTATGAATATCTATCACTTCATTTATTATAACTTTAAGATCTGAAATTACATGACAAGTTTATTTATAAATAAGCATTGACCCAATTTGCATTCACCTAATTTATTTATTTAAAATATTATAACTAGATTACTTATAAAAACTGAAGTAATACAGAAAGTTAGTCATCATTGCAAGATATTACTCCTGTTAATAATTTTTACAATCTGTGAATGTCAGGTGTTCATTACCCAAGAAGCACCATGACTAATACATGGGTATTGCTGATAACTAAAAATATACAACCCTTTTTATTAAACCAACAATATTAAATTAGTCTTACTTATCAAAGAGTTACATAAACAAGGATCATTTTGGTCTTAAACTGGATTTCTACAGTTTTGTTTTTGATGTTAAAGACAGTTTATGAAAATTATAGTTTTTAGACCTTAAAACATCTAGCAGAGATAAATATAATCCTGTCTGACCAGAAAACCTCAGCAAAAAATGAACACTAACAATTCTGAAGTCACCTTAATTTTTAATTTTACTAACACATTTTAAACCAACTTATTTATCGAAGGTTTATTTGACTGTCATGAAGTAAAATTGCTATTTTTTTACAGTTTTAAGTATCATTTACACATCTTATCTCTAAGCCAATTTCAATAGAATTTCTTAAGGGATTTCTGGTCAACTATGCCAGATCCAACAATGTAAATACAACATAAACACGTATATAATAAACATATATATGGGTAAACACACATAAATAATATACATACATGCACACACACAAAGAATGTATAGCTTTCATTTTAAAATTTTAGCCCTAAGACAGTAAAACACCATAATATAAACTCACTGGTTTATAAAAGAGGACAGTAGGATTCAAATTATATTTCTGACACAATGGGATCTGTTCACAAGGCTAAATATTAAGATTTTCATTTGTCCTAATAGGTAATCTTATGAAGGCTGTGAACGACATTTTGGGTAAGGCAATTACCATAGAAGTTTTGTTTTAGAAATATCTTTTACTCTTTCTTTCTTTTTCTTTTTGCCAGTTTCAAATGAGACAAAGGTGTTTATATTTCATTGGAATGGCATAAGAAAATAATCTTCAAGCAGACTTTGCCCTGTCTTTATTTCAAGAACAATTGCAACAGTGAGTTTTTATTTTAATACAAATGAAACAGCTATCCCACATTTTGAATGCTTACTTTTGCTCTTAAAAGATGGTCAGAAATAAAGAGAGAGAGAAAAAAAGGAAAAGTGTCAAATCATTTACAGATGCATGTAACCAAACCAAAATGAAATAAAATTTTGTGCTCACAAAAATGTTGAATCAGTGGTACAAATAAAAAAAAAAAGTTAAGCTAAATGTCACGCAGGGAAAAAAAAATGAATTCACAAAAAAAGAACATTCCTCACAAATGGAAGTTCTATAGAAATAATACTCCCCAGAAAGTCACTTGTCCTTCTATTAGAAAGGACTTGCCAGAAAAGGCAAAATGTCACTTAAAGTTCCAAAACGGATGCAAGATCTTTTATGGAAGGCAGTCTTATACCCAAAGGAGATACAAAAACAAACAAACAAAAACTTCACCAAAACTAGGAAGTTCAAGAATCTGAAATTTCAAGAGGAAATTCACCATGGCAGAAAAGGCAATTCCTGGAAATGGAGAGCACAGAGGGTTCAGTGGATGCCACACTCATTTCCAGGAGCTGCCCATCTGTTTGAAGTGAGCTTACCTCTGTTTTTCTTGAAACCAGATTCTTTCAATCCAAATGATGAACACAGAGAGAGATTCTTCAAAGAAAATAAGTGTAATTAGAAGTGGATATTGCAGAGTGGAATGCCATGCCATAATAAACTGTGAACATATTCAGGGGAGAGAAAAGAAGAAAAGGGTTTACAAGGCAAAATGAGGAGGTTACATAAGTTGTTTTGAAACAATTAATAACAAGGATTTGTAACAAGGCCAGCAACAGTCCAAGGTTAGACAGGCAGCTATTGGGCAGATAGCCTCACAGATGTATATATAATGCATTTTTTATGTATAAAGCTGCAGTGTCCTTTCTACAAAGTTATGGTTTTACAGAGTCTTCTGTGATAGTTCTTGTTATCAGGCAGTTGTGCATGAGAAACCACTCTTCATGGCTTTCCTTGGCTTCATTTTGTCAGTGTGACACAAATGACTTCACTTTGATTCTCATAGCTTTCACAAAGCATTTTCCCCAAGATTGGAAGGAAGACCAGAATATCCACTATCACTATATCTAATCATCATTATACAGAAGTCATAGCTAGTTGTCCTAAGGCGAGAAAAGAAATAAAAGTAGTAAAGAAAGAAATACCACTGGTATTATTCACATACAACATGATTATGTAGGTAAAAATACAAAAAAGCTGCATATAAAATATTAAAGTTAACAAGTAAATTTAGCAAGATCTCTAGATACAAGTGGTTAATAATAAAAATTTAGTTTTATTTTTATATAATAGCAACAAACATTTAAAACACAATTTTAAAACATAGATCATTTATAATAACATACAAAAAACAAAACACAGGGCTAGTCATTATAGAGAGGCCAGGACCTCTCTATAAAAAACTATAAATTCTTAAATGAAATTAAAGAGTATATATATGGAAGGAAGGTTCCAGATTGGAACATAAGTATTGCCAATTCTCTATCAATTGATTTGTAGATTTTTATTTTTTTTTGAGTTGGAGTCTCACTCTGTCACCCAAACTGGAGTGCAGTGGCTGCTCCCAGCTGCTCCCAGCCACCGCAGCCTCGACCTGCTGGGCTCTGGCGATCCTTCCACCTCAGCCTTCCAAATAGCTGGAACTACAGG
>CAUYQG010143856.1:0-10572 GCA_963574415.1 Tarsius wallacei | reverse complement strand
GCTGATCCCTAATATAATGTTCTTATAGAGTTGTTGCTGTTGTTCCTGTTTGTTTGTTGTCTTTCTTTTGGTTTTGGGGTTGATTCATGTGTGTTTTTAATCTTTTTCCTGTACTCTTGTGAAGAACTTTGTTGTTCCTTTTTCCTTTTCTTCTGTGTTTATACTTTCTTAAGTGTTTCTTGTAGAGCTGCTCTAGTGGCAGCATAAGTTCTTAGGGATTGGATATCTGGGAAAGATTTTAATTCTCCCTCACTGATGAAGGTTAGCTTGACTGGGTAGGTTATTCTTGTTTGAGATTGTTTATCTTTTAGAACTTTGAAGATAGGGCTCCAAGCTCCTCTAGCCTGAAGGGTTTCTGTAGATAAATCTGCTCCTATTCTAATTGGTCTTCCCTGGTAGGTAGTCTGACCTTTTTCTCTTGCTGCCTTTAGGATTTTTTCTCTTATACCAACTTTGTTTAGGCGAATTATTATGTGTCTGGGAGTTGGTCTTCTAATTTGTTGTCTTGCAGGAGCTCTCTGACTTTCTTGTGTTTGAATTTTCACATCACTGATGAGATGAGGGAAGTTTTCTTGAATAATTCCATGGTATGTGTGTTCCAGGATGGTCTCTGTCTCTCTTTCTGCCTCAGGAAGTCCAATTACTCTTATGTTTTATCTCTTGAAGTAATTGCTAATCTCTTGAAGGTTTTGTTTCTTCTTTTTAAGCTTCTTTTCTATGTTTTTGACAGTTTGGGTTAGTTCTATATTTTGGTCCTCAAGCTCTGAGATTCTTTCTTCTGTTTGGCTAATTCTGCTTTCCATGCTTATCAGTTTGTTATTTATTTCATTCACAGTATTCTTTACCACTGTTATCTCAGTTATCAACTCTTTTCTAGTTTCCTCTTATCTCTCCTCAATTCTTTTTAATTTCTCCATTGATGTCTTGATATCTGGGTTTATAGTTTGAGACCAGTCATTCTGGGGCTCTTCATTGTTTGCATTCCGAAGTCAGTTTTCTCAGTGTTTGACCTCTCAGGGGTCTGTGAGAGACCCATATTCTTCTTTTGGTTTCACTTCATTTGTGTAGATTTTTCTCTCCCCCTTTCCCTCCCCTTATTTGATTCTGTTTTTCAGGGAAGGTGGTGTTGCTTTTACTTCCTTTTGTTCAGTCTCCTGTTCTTCCTTATGAAAGTCCTCTGGCTTTGTTCACTTTTGGGGCTGGAATGTTGGTTGGTTACTTTTTGCAGTTTTGAGGTTTAATTGATGGGAAGCTGTGATTCAGAATTGATCTGCAGATCCCAGTATCCACCAACAGGTGTATGGGCACAGTGGAACCCACTTCCCACTGCCTTACTATCTGTCCATACAGTGGGGTTTAGGTTTGCTCCCTGGAACAAAAGGAGGTAAGAAAAAGGAAAATAATGGAAAAGGGGGGGCTCAAGAGGAAGTTAGCGAGAGAGAAGAGTAAATGGGAAAAAGGACATACATACCAACTAACGAATGAAAAGAAACACAGGGCCAGAAAAGAGTAAAAAACAAACAAACAGCTGGGCTCCGTGGCTCAGCCTGTAATCCCGCATCTTGGGAGGCTGAGGTGAGTGGATTGCCTGAGCCCGCGGGTTCGAGACCCGCCTGGGCAGGTAAAATCTCATCTCTACAATAAATCAAAAAATTAGCCGGGCGTGGTAGCGCACACCTGCAGTTCTGGCTCCTTGGAAGGCTGAGGTGGAAGGATTGCCGGAGCCCAGCAGGTCAAAGCTGCGGTGGTCAGAAGCGGCCACCGCACTCCAGTCTGGGCGACGGAGTGAGACGCCAACTCAAAACAAACAAACAAACAAACAAAATTCCCTAAAGCATACCGGTAATCACACAAAGACAGTCCAATCAAATCATGCCTTTTGATGTGTTTTTCCCCAACACAAACAGGTAGTCTAAATACAAAAGCAAACAAAACAAACAGTCAAAGCAATAAAATCAAAATAAGAAACCAGACTCACTCTGGAGTCTTCCTGAGTGTCTGAAGTCTCTTCAGCTCTGCTCTCTAACCCCTCCCTTTTGCTCTCATTACAAGCAGATAGATTTACTCATAGATTGCCTCAGTTCCCTTGGCTTGCTGTCTTGCTGCCTGATGACTGAGTTGTCTGTGTCTGATTCAGCGTAGGGGAAGTCCTTCTGTCTCCTGTTTTGGCAGGTGACCTTAGAAACAAGGTGGAGGCTGCTCAGATGTGGGAGGGGCTATACAAATCTTTGCCTGGAAAATGGTTGTGGTGGGCAGCTCCTCTTTCGCCAGTCCTTTCTCTCAACTCGTCCTTTCTCTCCACTTGTCTGTGTCCATAGATGATCCACTATGACAGGCGATAGATGGTCTGTGTCCAGCATCAGGCACTGGCAACCAGCGATATGGCTGGGCACCACATATGCTGTGCCGCCAGTGGCTTGGGGTGGAGGAGGGAGCCTGGAATTTCTGGGCCAGAGTTGAGAGCTGCAGTGTCAGCAGCTGGTAGCAAATAACAGTAGTCCCTTGCAGAGGCCCGTAGTGTGATGGAGGCTGTTTGCTGTGTGGGACTGGCTGTAGCAGCCACCCCCCGTGTAAGGGACAGCTGCAGGGGCACATGAAACTGCCTTCTGGAGTCACCTATTGTGGAGATCATCACAGTTCAATTTGTTCTGTCGCCATCTTGCCTGTAGGCTGTTTTTATATCCTATGTTGCCGAAGATAACTATTTGTTTTGTAAGAAAGTGCATGAATAAAGTAACACATTTGCTTTATTTCAGCTTCTTTGCCCAAAATGAAGTGCCAAGTTGGGTTCCTTCAACTGGTATGGTGAACAGTGCTCGTGCGATAGATGGATAACACACATTTGATGCAAGGGGACTTCATCCATTCCTGCTGGGCTTGGGTTCCTGAGCGGTTTTGCATTACCCAACATGTGGCAACACCCCAAAAGTCCTTATTTTTGACTGAATAATAAAAGAAAATAAAAAATAAACTCATAATAATTCTAAAAATTTATAGCACTCCCAACTGCTAATTTTTTTCCACTGAAGAACATGTGTAAAAAGGTCATTGGACATGGTAGAGCAACTGAAAATAGGATACAAAATTATTTTAAACCAAGCTTTAAATGAATATCAATATCCATATTTTTATGGAAATATTTAAATATGAGTCATATTCTGACTTCAAAAAGGAAGAGAAACATCAACCTATGGGTCCAGAACCTTCTATTTCTGCTGTTCTTTCTCCTCTCACAAACTCAATTATTCCATAATACTTTTTGCATTTCTACTTTAATGTGGTATTTTTTTTCCATAGTTTCCGAGAGGCATTTATCTACCAGAATATCAAATCTGATTCCAGGGACTCTTGCCAAGGTATAAAATGCCAAGGCTGGGATAAATATTTCCATATTGAAAACTCTCCTATATCCAACTTTATTTTCCAACTCTGCCCCAATTCCAGCACACTCAAAATCTACTTCCAGAAGTTTCAGGGTAATTTGAGGGTTGAATTTTCTACTGCAAAGTGTAGTATGCACATTATACATGCAACCATGTCTAAATGTTTTTTTCTTTATCAGAAACCTGAAAATTCCTTTATTTTAAAAATGATCTCTCCTCTGGCTCCTGGTTATCTGGGTGTTTTTGTATAATAGCTGGATGCACTCTACTTTCATACCCTGTCTTATATTGATAGCTAACCTACCCGAGTAATTATTTTCTCTTTAATGTACCAAGGATACTCAGCAACAAACACCCATTTTCACAATTCTTGAAATTAATATCTCTGCCACATATCTGTAATTGGCAGTTTAAATTTTATAGCATACCAGGATATCAGAAGTTTCAGCACTCCACCTGCTACCAGAGTTCAGTTCCCATTGACATCTGGGTGGTGAATGTTCCAAACACAAAGTCTCAATTTTAGATCTTGCTTCCTGGGGCCACTTCCAGGAACAAATATTTTAGATTGGGCTCACAGAGCAGATCTTAAGCCAAAGATTCAAGTATAAGTAATATATAATAAGGACATGTTCTAACAGAAAACTAGTTAGAGATTGGGGAAAACAGTATAAGAAGGAGAAGTCAAGAAAGCCTGCAATTTCAGGTTAAGTCTTCTGGTCAACCTGGTTCTCTGAGGACCCTGGAGAATTAATTTTACTTCATGCATCAAGGCAAGTAACTGGGCTGTGTGCTCTGTTAATCCACTGAGGAGTGGATTAACAGAAAAACTAGCACTTTTATTTTTTCTTAAAAGAAATTGAACAGCTTTTAAAGGAAAAAACTTAACATTAGATATAAGTGCAAATGTTATTTCTATATAATATAGTATATGCTTATCAATTTTATGTATTATATATTTATTGTTATATATTAATAAATTATATTGATAATATATAATGTAATATACTTTAAACTCATTTTAACTTCTAGATTCAGATAGCAAATTGAGCATGCATATTTGTATTTTACTTCTTAAGTTTCTATTGCTATGACAGTAAAAATACACATATAAGATAAATGATATGTATAATGTGCAATGACACGAAAGCAGAAAGACTATAAGTTATGTGGAATTTTTTACTATTTTCCTGGACTACAACAAGATACTATGTTTTTCAAAAAGCCCAAGATGAATTGCTAATATGTACTGAAGAAGAAAATACATGTGTGATGTACTCTGCCAGGTGGAAAAAATGGGAATTTTTCAAGCATAGAACTTGTAGACCAGTTTTGGGAGAATTAGGAATCAAAGACAGTTTGTGGAAAGTGTTCCAATTTAGCACCACACCCCAGGTGCCTGCCTGCACCATAGGAATACCAGCAGACAAAGGTCATTTATTAAATTATTTGTACTTAGGTCAAAAATAAGGGAAAAGAGAAGGAAAAGAAAAGAAGACAAGGGAAGGGAAGGAAAGGGAATAGAAAAGGAAAGATCCTGAATAGATTATGTGACCTGTCTTTGGAGTGCTAAGTCTAAACGTTTGGTGGCAAATGTCTAAAAATCAAAAGTGTGTTCAAAGTGCGTAAAGTTCTCAATTCCCAAATATCATTTTTAAGGGAGTTCATACAACGTTGTTACAGTAGCTAAATCAAGAATTAAAGGCGGAGTCATCTGAATAATACATTTAACTTAATGGAAATTATCTACAAATAATTAGAACAGCTGGAGACGCAGAAAGACAAAGAAGAAGAGCAAAAAAGATATGTATACATCTATAAATACTGCAGTATTAAAAGGTGCTCCCCAAGTGAGGATTTTAAGGAAGGCAGAATTCTTATTTTTTGAAGTTAGCTTCCTGTGGCTTTCTGAGCGTAAGCATCTCCCTACACTATTGAGTCCAGTGGTTATAGATGATATATTTTCAATTAAAATAAACAGAATATGGACACAAACCACTTATTTTATGTGGTGGACTAATCACAGAAGCAAGCAAATTTAAAAAATAATCTAAATTGCAATAGCATCAAAGACTAAAATAATTAAGAATAAAGTAAATTGAGTTGATAAAAGTCTAGAACACTAAACATTATAAAACACTGATTACACATTTTAAGGCATCCAAAAGTAAATGTAAAGGAGTCCTGTGTATATGGCTTGGGAGAATTAATATTATTAAAATACCCATAGTCAAAATGACCTACAAATTCAATACATCTCCTATCAAAATATTAATTATATTTTTAAATAAATATTAATAGATAAAAGGTCTAAAATTTATATGGAGCTCTAGCTAATTCAATATGGCAAACAAAGAAAATAAAAGGCATATAGATTGGGAAGTAAGAAACACACTTTTTTTGGTTGTTGTTGTTTTTAGTCAGTCTCACTCTGTAGCCTAAGCTGGAGTGCAGTGGCACGCCTCACACTCACGGCCACCGCAGCCTTGACCTCCTGAGCTCAGGTGATCCTTCTGTCTCAGCCCTCCAAGTAGCTGGAACTACAGGCGTGCACCTACGCCCAGCTAATTTTTTGATTTTTTTTTTTTGTAGAGAAGAGGTCTCACCAAGTTGCCTACGCTGGTATCAACCCTTGGGCTCAGATAATCCTCTCACCTTGGCCTCCCAAAGTGCTGAGATTATAGGTGTGGAGTAAACTTTTTATTCACAAATATCATAATTGTCTATAGAATAAATCTGAAATAATTAGCACAAATCTTATGAAATGATTAAGCAGTTATAGCAGGGTTCTAGAATACAAGGTTAAAAAGCAAAAGTCAATCACTTTTCCATATAAAAGCAATGAACAAGTGGAATTTAAAATTAAATATGCATTACATCTATGTTAAAACTGCCAAAATGAAATAGTTTAGTTATTTATGGAAGAACTTGTTAGGAAAATTATAAAACTGATAAAAAACCAAATAGCTAAATAAATGGAGAGATAGTCCATATCTATGAGTAGAAAAACTAAATATTGTCGAGATATCAGTTATTTCCAACTTGATCTATAGATTCAATACATCAATCAAAATCATACAAGTTATTTTGTGAATATAGACAAACTGATTCTAAAGTTTATATGGAGAAGCCAGCATCTCTGAATAGCCAACACGTTACTGAAGTAGAACAAAATTGGAGTTTGTACACTACTCAACTTCAAGACATACTGTAAAGCTACATTAGTTATATAGAGCAGAAGTACTGCTGACTAAATAGACAAATACATCAATGGAATAAAATCGATAGCCCAGAAATCGACCCAAATAAATGCATTCAACTGATCTTTGACAGAGGAGAAAAAGCAAAACAGTGGAGAAAAGACAATTTTTTCAACAAGCAATGTCAGAACAATTGGACATCCACATGCAAAAGATTAATCGAGTCACAGACTTTCCTTCACAAAATTAATTCAGGATGGATCATAGGTCTGATTGTGGAATACAAAACTATAACACCCCGAGAAGACAACATAGGACGAAGTCTAGAGGACATTGGGTTTGGTGATTACTTTTTGGATGCAACATCAAAAGCACGCCTCATCAAAGAAAGAATCGACAGCCTGGCACCATTAAAATAATAATAATAATAACAAAACATGCTCTGTGAAAGGCACTATAAACAGAATGAAGAGTAAAGTCACAAGCTGGGAAAATATTTTCAAAACACATATCAGATAAAGGATTCCGATTTAAAATATACAAAAAAAAAATCGTAAAGTCTACAATAGGACAAAAAACAACCCAATGAAAATTGGACCAATCCCCTTAACAGATCCTTCACAAAGAAGATACATAGATGGCAAATAACATGTAAAAAGCTGTTTTGCATCATAAGTCATCAGGGAAATGTTAAAATAAAACAACAATGAGACATCACTATACACTAATTAGAATAAACATGATCTGGAACACTGACAGTGCCAAATGCTGGCAAGGATGTGGACCCACAGGAACTCTCATTCATTGCTGATGGGAATGAATAATGGTAGAGCCTCTTCAGAATAGTTTGATAGTTTCTTAGGACACTAAGCATATTTTTACCATGCAAAGTGAAAAATCACACTTCTGATATTTATCCAAAGGAACTGAAAACCTGTGTCAACACAAAAACCCACACATGAATGTTTGCAACATCTTTATTCATAATTGCCAAAACTTAGAAGTAACCAACATGTTCTTCAGAGTGAATGAATACTTAAAGCGTGGTACATACATACTTAGAAACTGAAGTTTTAAAAATTCTTATATTTTATTCAAATTTAATTTAAATAGTAACTAGTTGCTACAGTGTTGGACAGGACAGTTTTAGAATATACTAAGAACTAAACAATGATAAAGTGAAAATAGATACATATTAAAATTAGAAGCAATATACAGGAAAGAGCAAGAGACACTTTTTTCTTTAATATCATACAGTACTTTTCTAATTTTAAATATACTATGTGCTTTTTTATAATTATAATATTTTACAAACATATATTTGTTTAGCATCTTCCATGCTAGGCACTTTTTACACAGTCTCTTTGATCAACAAAACGATGTGTATGATTTGTAATATGACTCCTGTTTTACATATAAGTGAATTCCAAAGTGGTTAATAATTTCAGCCTTGGAAATGGTATAGATAATGCTATCTAGTGAAATATTTTTTCAGAAAATTTATGTGAATGGATAAGTAAAAGAATGATGCATAGAGACAAAGAAGTTTGCGCTTTGAGGATAAGCTTGTGTAAATTTGCATACCAGTATATAAATAGAACTTTATTTCCTTTTGAAAGGGTGTAACATGCTTTTTCTTTATTAATCCATCTGTAATGAAACAAACAGATATTTATCTTCAGCGAGATAATTGACCCTCTTACAGAAGTTCTCCTGGATATTAGAATGGGGTTGGGTATATAGAAATTGGAAGATTGAGATGAGAAGTTCTCATGATTTATACAGTCTTAATTATTGCCTTACACAGGGAGAGTAAAGTGGATTGTAGTAACTGATATTACTATTTTGCTTCCACTAATTCAGGATTTGGAACCTATTAGGAATAATGTTTACATTCCTCAATATGTGATTTTGAATTTTTACACTGACATTGTCCTGACACTTTAACCTTTCATTGCTGAACCGCAAATTTAAATCCAATGTTTTGTTCCTAGATAGTTGAATATATTTTCCAGCTCTGTTTTTAAGATTTTCTTTTACATTAAGAATGTCTGCCATAGGAGCTCTGTTGCTGGGTATGATAATCTTTTTATTTTAAAAATGAATATTATTTGCTCATTTCTCTAACACGTCTCATTTTTTTTTCTGTTTCTCTCTGTTTTTAGTGATGCTCAAGCTGACAATTTAGGATAATAAGTTATTTTAGTTAATGATCTGCTTACTATCTTTTTTTAAATCAATGTGATTGAGGATCTCATAGATGACTTTTTCAATAGGAAAGAAATTCAAGCTATGTCTAGATGTCATGCTGAAATTCCTCTGTGCTGCTTTTTATGATCACTGATTCCTTTGTTCTGTTTGCTGGATGATGGCTAATGTCTATGGAACGGCACTAGGTGACAGTAAATTGATCTGGATTGAAATTATTTTTATTCTTTTTTCCTGCTTCTGAAAATGGTGTTTATTCTTCAGGGCATGGCTGTGTTACCATTACTTCTTTAGTCTCTCAGTATTCTACTATTAATGTTGTCATCATTTCAAAAATGTTATGAAGATAAGTGACAGTTCTTGAAAACAATAATGACCATTATATATTAATCATTTGATATATGTCAGAATCTAAGTTAAGAACTTTGATGTTTGTGTGTACACACATATGCAAGTATTTTATGTGTATGTATGAATATTTGCATAATAGACACGCTCGCCTCAATTCATAACCTTTGGCAATCACTGATACTTTACTCACTTTTATAATTTTGGAATTACTAAAATTACACGTATACATTTTCTCAAATCAATACATTGGGATAATTTATATAGTCACTCTATTTCAGTTGATAAAACTTAGTTTAGGAGATTTAGGCACCATTCCCAACCTACATAGCCTATAACATGCATTAATAATTTATAGAATTAGCTACAGTAAATGTGTTAAAGTAAACATTTTATGAATTATGGAATAAGCACATGTTTCATGTATATAATAAATAATCTAACAAATACTTCATCTAGATTGGCCAGTCAAAAAGGCATGAAGAACCACCTGTTTTCACTCTGCCGTTTCCCAGACCTCACTCTGTTTTGCTGCAGTTTGCATGTAAACTCCAAGTCCTAAAGTCTTGAGTGCTAGACAGCCATGCAGCCAGTAAGATCATGAAACTTTAGGTTTATATATGTGAGATATACTTAAATCAGAGTTGGTTACTGAAATAATCTAGAAGACCCTCTCTTAATTTCTTTTTTTTTTTTTTTTTTGAGTTGGAGTCTCATTTTGTGGCCCAGACTGGAGTGCAGTGACCGCTCCCGGCCACTGCAGCCTCGACCTGCTGGGCTCCAGACATCCTTCTGCCTCAGACTTCCAAGTAGCTGGAACTACAGGCGCGCGCTACCATGCCCGGCTAATTTTTTTTTGATTTATTGTAGAGATGAGGTCTCGCCAAGTTGCCCAGGCGGATCTCGAACCCGCGGGCTCAGGCAATCCACTCACCTCAGCCTCCCAAAGCGCGGGAATACAGGCTGAGGCACCGAGCCCGGCTGGTCCCTTAATTTCTTATAGGAGGCTCTAAACTCTTTAAAAAAATTTGCTGAAAGTGTTTTCATTACTTTCATATTATCAGTATTATCATAATATTTTTAAAATTATTTTTTCTTTATTTTATTTTATTATTTTTAAATTTATTTTATTTTAGACATGTGGGGTTCAATTCAGGATTCACGTATACAAGTGGTCATCATACAGGTTAAGTTTGGGCCTATCTTTGGTCCCCACTTTGTCTGGTTTGAGACCAGATATGCTTATTTATTTATTTATTTGTTTATTTATTTATTTATTTTGAGTTGGAGTCTCACTCTGTCGCCCAGATTGGAGTGCGGTGGCCACTCCCAGCCACCGCAGCCTCGACCTGCTGGGCTTCGCTGATCCTTCCGCCTCAGCCTTCCAAGTAGCTGGGACTACAGGCGCGTGCTACCACGCCTGGCTAATTTTT
>CAUYQG010143854.1:0-67037 GCA_963574415.1 Tarsius wallacei | reverse complement strand
TGTTTGTTTGTTTGTTTGAGTTGGAGTCTCACTCCATCGCCCAGACTGGAGTGCAGTGGCCGCTCCCGGCCACCGCAGCCTCGACCTGCTGGGCTCCAGCTATCCTTCCGCCTCAGCCTTCCAAGTAGCTGGAACTACAGGAGTGCGCTACCAGGCCTGGCTAATTTTTTTGATTTATTGTAGAGATGAGGTCTCGCCAAGTTGCCCAGGCGGGTCTCAAACCCGCGGGCTCAGGCAATCCACTCACCTCAGCCTCCCAAAGCACGGGATTACAGGCTGAGCCACCAAGCCCGGCTCTTTTGCTGGTTTTTACTTGGCAAGTTGCCCAGGCTGGTTTCGAACCCTTGGGCTCAGGCAAAACAAAAAAACAAAAAAAATTTACTGGTTTTTATCACATATCTATCTCCTCATATTTCCTTTCAACCATGAATTTATATTTTGAAATGTATTTCTTAATAAACAGCATATATCAATACACTTCTTCCCAAATACTTAAATATGCATATCATTTACTAGAGTACAATATTTGCTTATGGATTGGGTCTTTTTTGAAGGTAAAATTTACAATGAAATATGCAAATCTTAGGTTATCATTTAATGAGCTCTGAAAAATTGGTGCAACCTAATTCCCTCTCAAGATGCAGAATATCACCATTGTCCAGAAAGTAACCTCATGTTTCTTTCCACTAAATCTTTGATCTCTTTCCCCCTCCTGGCAATGGCTGTTCTGATTTTTTCCATCATAGATTAGTTTTGCTTACTGCAGAACTTCATATATATGGAATCATATATCCTATACTCTTTTGTATAAGAAGTTATGCACTCAGAATAATGCTTTCTAAAATTCATGTGTGATGTATGTGTCAGAATTATTATTATTATTATTATTATTATTATTATTTTGAGTTGGCGTCTCACTCTCTCGCCCGGGCTGGAGTGCAGTGGCATGCTCATGGCTACCCCGATGTCCACATGCTGGGCTCAGGCAATCCTTCCGCCTCAGCCTTCTTTTTTTTTTTTGAGTTGGATTCTTACTCTGTCACCCAGACTGGAGTGCAGTGGCCGCTCCTGGCCACCGCAGCCTCGACCTGCTGGGCTCCGGCAATCCTTCCGCCTCAGCCTTCCGAGTAACTGGAACTATAGGCGCGCGCTACCACGCCCAGCTGAATTTTGATTTATTGTAGAGATGAGGTCTCACCAAGTGGCCCAGGCGGGTCTCGAACCCACGGACTCAGGCAATCCACTCACCTCAGCCTCCCAAAGCTCGGGATTACAGGCTGAGCCACTGAGCCCGGCTCCGCCTCAGCCTTCTAAGTAGCCAGAACTACAGGCACACACTACCATGCTTGGCTAATTTTTTGATTTATTGTGGAGATGAGGTCTCACCAAATTGCTCAGGCTGTTCTCGAACCTGTGGGCTCAGGCAATCTCCTGACCTCGAGAATTACTTTTATTACTAAGTAATATTCCATTGTGAGACTGTGTCACTGTTTATATATTTTCTTATTGATGATCACCTGGGTTTTCAGTTTTGGGGGTATTATGAACATTTTTATACAAATCTTTTATAAAACAAGACATGTTTTTATTTCTTTGGGGTAAATATATAGGAATGGAATTACTGGATGATAAAGTAGGTCTATATTTAGTTTTGTAAGTAGCTGCCAGGCAAACTGATTTTTTTTAAAAAAATTAAAATATCACAAACGTTAGATATTTTTAAATCATCCTGTGACAAGGCAGAACCATTCCCACTATTAGAATGTGTGCGCAGGGTTTTCAGCAGACTGCAGCTGGGAGGGCTGGCTTCCTTTTGATATTTGTTGATAGTACATAATCCTTCAGATTCAGATTATTTATCTGTTTATCCATAACCAGGCTAGATCTTCACTATAGAACCAGCTTTTAAAATCCTCAATCCAGAGAGAGGTGTGCAGAAGAGAGGTGAATTTGGGAGCATATGGAGTGTCAATAAATCAGATGTGACAGCGAGAGGTAAAGGGGTTTAGCAACAAAGAGGTTGTGTGATGGTGGGGGAAGAAGAAATGCCTGTGGGTTATCCCTACTAAATTTTAATTCAACTCTTTGCAAAAGCTGTTTTTAAGAGGGCTCAACATTGATAGGTATGTTGTGTACTGAAATGAAATGTTCTCCAAAGAGCCTCCTAATTCTGTTTATTAGTTGCATAATATTCCCCGGCTTAAATATGCCATAATTTATTTAATCACCCCCATCCTTCATTGGTAGACATGAAGGTTATACCCATACTTGTTCTATTGCAAACATTGCTGCATTGAATAACCCTGAACATGTATCACTTTGAAAGTATGGGCATATCTGTAAAATAAGTTCCCAGAAATGGAATTGAGTTAAAAGATTTATGCATTTGTAATTCTGATAAATATTTACAGATTATATGACAGTACCTATTTACTCAAACTCTTGCTGATGCAGCATTGTTAATTTTTTTTTTTTTGCCGGTCTGATAGGTAAAAAATAGCGTCTCAGCATTGCTTTAGTTTGGCTTTCTTTGATCATGAGTGAGGCTGATCGTTTTATATATTTAAGAGAACTGTTTGTTTTTTTGTGTTGCCTTTTTCATATATTTTGTCCATTGTTCTTTTGGATTGTTCATCCCTTTTTTTATTAATCTTTAAAAACCTTTTATGTATTAGGGAAATTGACCTTTGTGAATGAGCTACAACTGTGTTTAAAGAGGTCATTCTTTAGCGTGGAGGTAGTTGTTTCAGTGATTGAAAAAGAAGCCAGATTGCCATGGAAACAACTCTTTCTAGAAATTTGGCTGTGAAGCAGAGTAGAAAAACTGATAGCTAGAGGACTGATGTAGATGCAAAGGAGTTTTTTAATCTTTTCTTTGAGAAAGTCTTAATTGTTTAAAAACCTGATATGAAAGGGAGAAATTAAAAAGCTCGGCATGGGGCTAGCAGATCATCAAAAGAGCAAGTCTCCTAAGGGACTGAAATTCTTGGGAGGAATTGCAGAGCAGGAGGAAATTTCTAGATATGGTGACTAGGAGTTAAGGACGTCCCAGTTCAGCTTCTATTTTCTGGTAAGTGTATAGGCAAGGCCAACAGCCAAGGGTGTGGGAGGAAACAGTTGGAGAGGAGGTTTGAAATCACTACTATAGAGAATTGGAGGGAGAGATAAGGAAATATAGAAAGATTGTAGAAAATGTTCAGGGTTTGACTTAGATGGAAATAGTGATTTGTAGTGATATCAACTGTATGGGTTATTTGATTTGCTCTTCTTTTCTTTTTTTTCTTTTTTTGAGTTGGAGTCTCACTCTGTTGCCCAGCTGCAGTGTGCAATGGCACGCTCACAGCCACTGCAGTCTCGACCTGCTGGGCTTAGACAATACTTCCGCCTCAGCCTTCCAAGTATCTGAAATTACAAATGCATGCCACCACGCCTGGCTAATTTTGTGTGTGTGTGATTTATTGTAGAGATGAGCTCTCACCAAGTTGGCGGGATTACAGGCTGAGCCACCGCACCTAGCCTGATTTTCTTATACTTGATTTGGCAATCCAAGTATAGGACTGACAGTTTAGGATTACTTGTTTTGTTTTCCATGTTGGTGTAATAGAAGAACAGTGTAGCAAAGGAATGTAAGACGTAAGCAAGAGAGTGATTGAGCTGAAACCAAGTTTTCTTGATTTGGTATAGAAGGAAATAAAGACAGAGATACTGGAAAGAAAATCAGAGGGTGTTCAAGAGACTGAAATCCTGGGTTAAGTCAGAAAGCAAGTGTAGTAGACATTACAGAGAGAGAACTGTAAGGATAGGAAGTATGGTTGGAGAGTAAGAAGGCCAGATTCAATGTGGGAGCTTTTCCATATGATGGCAGAACCTGAAGTACAGCCATTGTCATGGGTGGGGGAGTAGAGATAAAAGGTCGGTGGAGTTGAGGAAGTTAAGGAATCAAGAGGCTGGCCCAAAAGTTGTAGTTGTCTGTGAGGATATGAAGTCATCCAGGAGGATAATCAGGTCTTGGGGATGGGAAGAAAACTGTGAGCCACATTACAATGTATTCAGTATAGGAAAGCACAAGACAAAAAGCTTTCAAGAACAGGGACTGTTAGAGCAGGCTCCAGGAGAAATGGTTTGCATATGGATAGCATCCTTGAGTAAGGAGGACCCCAGTTCTACTTCTGACAGGCCACTCTGGGATGCTTATAATAGAAACTTGGAGACTGGAAGATGAAGTGTAAGGATAGTTGTAATAGCAGATGAGTTGTATGGGGGGACATCAGGAAGTCACAGAATTTGAGAGTCTTTCTCTGGAAAGGATGAGGCTTTTGCTGTGGTTTTCCTGGTTGTGGTCTGTAGATAATAGTACCTTGTTAATTATATGGATCCTCTTAAATTCTGATGTGTCTCTTACTTCCGAGTTTACAGATACCAGTCCTCTCCAACTTCCATTACCATGTGCTTATTCTTTTCCCTTGCATTCTTTCACTTGAGCATGCTTTTCTTCTGTAGTATCTTTTTTTTTTAGTTTTTGCTTCTTACATTTCCACTCTGGTGAGACCTGTTTTCTTTTTAATTTCTATTGATTACTTTTGCTTATTAAAAAATCATGCTATTTATTTAAAAATCTGGAAAATAGAGAACAGTGTAAAATAAAACAAAAATAATAAAGTGCTATCTCAAAATATTTAGAGGAGATTGCAGCCTTAACTTTCATGCATATACATGCATGCATAAATTTAGTTGCAGTCATATAGTATGTTCAGTTTTGTATCTGGCTTTTTTTTTTTTTTTTCAGCAAAAAAATGAAAAACTTGACCGGGCACGGTGGCTCAACCTGTGCCCAGCACTTTGGAGGCCGAGGTGAGTGGATTGCCTGAGCCCGTGGGTTCAAGACCAGCCTGGGCAACTTGGCAAGACCTCATCTCTACAATAAAATTTTTTTAAAAATTAGCTGGGCATGGCAGTGCACACCTGTGGTTGTGGGTACTTGGAAGGCTGAGGCGGAAGGATCGCCGGAGCCCATCACGTCAGTGCCGGGGTGGCCGTGAATATGCCACTGCATTCCGGCCTGGGCAACAGTGTGCACTCCAACTCAAAAAAAAAATTTGAAAAACTTGTTTCATTTTCTTAAATTCTTGAATAGTAACCAGCGTCTTGAATAGCAACCATATACTATCTTCAATGGCAACATGGTAGCTATTATCTTTTCTATTGTTGAATATTTGGATTGTTTCTACTTTTCCACTATAATGAACATCTTTATATATCATTTTGATCTGAGCTTCAGATCATTATATTTACTTAAGAATAGAACCTTTGATTTACTTAAGAATAGAACCTTTGAGCCAGACTCGGTGGCTCAGCCTGTAATCCCACGCTTGGGAGGCTGAGGTGAGTGGATTGCCTGAGCCCACGGGTTCGAGACCCGCCTGGGCAACTTGGCGAGACCTCATCTCTACAATAAATCCAAAAAAAATTAGCTGGGCGTGGTAGTGCGCGCCTGTAGTTCCAGCTACTTGGAAGGCTGAGGCGGAAGGATCACCGGAGCCCAGTGGGTCGAGGCTGCAGGGGCCGGGAGCGGCCACTGCACTCCAGTCTGGGCGACAGAGTGAGACTCCAACACAAAAAAAAAAAAAAAAAAGAATAGAACCTTGGAAATGAGCCAGAAAACTGTGGACACTTTTAAGATTTTTGTATAATCTTTCTGGAAAGAAGTTTGTTAGTAGAAACTAATTGGCATTCCCACCAGTATTTGAGTCTTATGACTCTTACCAGTGTTGAATATTTCATACGATTAATCTTTTCTGATTTGGAAAATAAAAATGTTATCTCATTATATTCCTTGGATTAGTGGAGCCAGTCAACACTTTTTTGCATATTTTCTTAGCTGCTTTCCTCTTCTGTAAATTATCTTTTTAGGTTCTTCAGATTTTTAAAACTTAGACTGTTTGTGTTTTCAATATTGATATATGAGTTTTTGCTTTAATCTTTTGTTTTTTAAATGAAATTCACCCAGTTTTTTTTTTAAGATTTTATTTTTTAGAGGGTTTTAGGTACACAGCAAAATTAGTTAGAAAGTATAGAGTTCCCAAATACCTCCTGCCCCCACATTTGCATAACAGGCCCCACTGTTGGCGTTCTACACTACAGTGGTACTTTTGTTGAAATTGGGCTTATGTTGACTCTTCATTATCACTCAAGGTCTGTAGTCTGTATTAGAGTTCACTCTTGATGCTGTACATTCTGTGAATGTGGACAAATGTATAGTGACATGTATCCACCATTGTAGTATCATAAAAAATTTCACTGCCCTGAAAATCCTCTGCCTCGCCTACTTATCACTCTCTCCCTTTTCCTAACCCCACCGCCCCTGATATTTATAATCTTTTTTAATTGTTTGCTTTTTTGATCTTTTATTGTGTCTGTAGTTTTGCCTTTTCCAGAAAGTCATACAGTATGTAGCCCTTTTACATTGACTTCTTTCACTTAGTGATATGTGCTTAAGTTTCTTCCATATCTTTAACTTATTTCTTTTTAGCAGTGAATAATATTCCATTGTCTGGATATCATAGTTTATCTGTTTACCCACTGAAAGACATCTTCGTTGCCTCCAAGTCTTGGCAATTATGAATAAAGTTCCTGTAAACATCCACATGCAGGTTTTAGTAGGAGCATAAGATTTTATTTCATTTGAGTAAATACCAAGTAGTACTATTATTGGATCATATAGTAAGTAAGAAGTTTTGTTTTAAAGAAGCTGCCAAACTTGGCTAGGTGCAGTGTCTCACGCCTGTAATCCCAGCATTTTGGGATGCTAAGGCGGGAGGGTCACTTGAGCCCAGGGATTTGAGACCAGCCTCGGTAGCAAAGTGAGACTTCGTCTCTACCAAAAAAAAAAAAAAAATTAGCTGGGCATAATGGCATGTGCCTGTGGTCCCAGCTACTTGGGAGGCAGAGACAGGAGGATCATTTGAACCCAGGAGTTCAGAGCTATAGTGAGCTATGATGACACCACTGCATTCTAGCCTGGGCAACAGAGCAAGACCATGTCTCTCAAAAAATAAAACACTAAGGTCTGATCTAGATTAAGTTTTTTGTATGTAGACATTCTGTTGTCCCAGTATCATTTGTTGAAAAGACTACCTTTGCTCCATTTTATTGCCTTTGCTCTTTTGTCAAAGATCAGCTGACTATATTTATATGGGTCTACTTCGGGTCTATTCTGTTCCATTGATCTGTTGTCTGTTCTGTTGCCAATACCACAGTCCTTATATTATAAAAAAGATAATAATAAAATAAATAAATAAGAAAAAATACCACAGTCTTAATTACTATAGCTTTGTACTAAGTCTTGACGTCAGGTAGTATCAGTCTCTTGACTCTTTTCTCTTTCAATATTGAGTTGTCTCTTCTGAGTTTTTTGCCTCTCCATATGAACGTTAGAATCAGGTTTTTTTTATACCCACAAACTAATTTGCTGAGATTTTGATTGAGATTGTATTGAATCTATAGACCAATTTTGGAAGAGCTAACATTTTGATAATATTGAGTCTTCCTATCCATGAACATTATTTATGATGGGTTTCTTTTATGTTTAGTAGCTTTCAGTATTTTTATTGTCAAATATTTCACTTTTATGTAATTTCTTACATTGCCTTTTATGCTTAGAAAGCCCTTCATCATCCTGAGCTCACATAAATATTTATTCTCTTTCTAAATGTGTTTGTAAGCATTTAATTTTTTAACCTATCTGGAATTTATTTTAGCATGTGGAATGAAGTAATGGTCTAACTTCCTCCTCCCAAAGTATTTTTTCTAAAACCATTTCCTATTAACTTAACAAGAATAGATGTATATACATACACAGTAGTCAGTCTTCCAATTTTTTTCTGACCCTTGTAAAGAGAATTGTATGCTGTCCCAATTTGGGGTTATGGTCAGATAGGAATTGAGATGAGTTCTGTCATAGATTGATGTTAGTTCATGATCTAGACTTTTCACATTATAAAAATCTAATAAAGCTATACAAAGCTAATAATACATCACTGGTTTAATGATCACAACCTTGGAAGCATGGGGAATGCCACCTGCTGAAACCATTTCCCTGCTAGACATAGCTGCTGATACAGGGGCAAACTCCTGGGGTATATATGAACCATCTACACCTCCTTCCCTTTCCATCCCACCTTCTGAAATTTTCATGTGCTCCTTAGAAGACATATATTGCTTCCTTTGAAGAGTTACTACTATATTGAATCACTTTTAGATTGTGAGTCCCATGAAGAAGCAGGTGAGCATATTGCTCTCTGTTGTTTTTCTAGTACCTAGCTCAGCATAGGGCACAAAAATCTGAATGGATGAATGAGCCATTATTACCAGTGGGAATGTGCCACCATCCTCTAATGTGATCTGAGGTTGAATAAAGATTGAGAATAGGTATATAATGTCCACCTCAAAGGGCAGTACTTTAGTGCAGTCAGCCTACCTTCTCTTCTATAGACTAAAAAGCTGCACCTAGCAATCAACTTGGGAGCCTTAAAAGGAACTACTACCTAGTGTGGGGATTTTTAAAGTTTTTGGGGGTTATTCTGATGTTGAGCCAAGGTTGAGAGAAAGCATTTTTTTTTTTTTTTGAGTTGGAGTCTCACTCTGTCGCCCAGACTGGAGTGCAGTAGCCGCTCCCGGCCACTATAGCCTCGACCTGCTGGACTCCGGCGATCCTTCCGCCTCAGCCTTCCAAGTAGCTGGAACTACAGGCGCGCGCTATCACACCCGGCTGATTTTTTGATTTATTGTAGAGATGAGGTCTTACCAAGTTGCCCAGGTGGGTCTCGAACCCGTGGGCTCAGGCACTCCACTCACCTCAGCCTCCCAAGGCGCGGGATTACAGGCTGAGCCACCGAGCCCGGCTGAGAGAAAGCATTTTTAAATACTTTAATGCATAACTCTTAATAAGACTTATTTTTATTGGTATGGTTTGAACATCCCTAATGCTGACATCCTTCAAAATTTGAAATTTTTTGACTGCCAACATGATGCTCAAAAGAAATGCTCCGTGGAGCATTTCAGATTTCAGATTTTTGGATGCTCAACAGTAAGTGTAATGCAAATATTCCAAAGTAAATAAAATAAATTTACACATACAAAAAAATCTGAAATCCAAAAAATTTCTTGTCTCAAGCATTTCAGATAAGAGATACTTAATCTGTGTAAAGACTAAATTAATAGTTGGACTTCTGGGTTAAGACCAGCCTGGGCAACCATAGCAAGGCCTTGTCTCTACAAAAAATATAAAAATTCACCAGGTGTGATGACACATGCCTGTAGTCCCAGCTACTTAGGAGGCTGAGACATGAGGATTGCTTGAGTCTGGGAGTTCAAGGCTGCAGTGAGCCATGATCACACCATTGCCCTCTAGCTTGAGTGACAGAGCAAAGCCTCATCTCTTTAAAAAAAAAAAAAAATTAGACTTCTGGGGAAACATATATGTCAGACTTCCAAAAGATGACTGGTGTGTGCATACAATCAGTATCTTGAAGACCCAAAATGCTTTTGGTGAGTAGTTTGTATATAGTTACAATAATGTAGGACCTTGTCTAACATGGCTCCCTATTTTCCAGGTAAGCATGGATTCCTGGTTTTTTCTTGTTCTACTTGGCAGTGGTCTGATACGTGTCGGTGCCAACAATACTACCACAGGTAAATTGTCATTTGATAAGACTGCTATTTGAAATCGAAGGTTGCTTTCACATTTAGTGGCCCAAATTTAAAGACTTAGGTGATATTAAAGAAAATATTATTAACATTTTACTCAAAAGCAATAGTAAAATAAATGTCTTTGGAAGTCTCCGAATTGTATTGAATACTTTTCATTGTTTTGGGTACTGTTTACTGTTTTAAGTAAGTAAAAGAGGTGTGTGTTCTTTACTGAAAAGTAAAAGAAATTTTTGATGTTTAAGACTCTAGATACTGATTCTGAGGAACTAATTAGAGAGTTTTCTATCTTCTTCCCCCTTTGGATGAGGAAGGAAGGGGTCTAGCATTAGATTAAAACGTGTGTGTCTGATCTTTGCTTAGTCTCCTAATGTTTGAGAGTTTATTAAAGCTTGCTGCTTTGTATCTCACAACTTTTTAGCTTTACATCTTCATGTGATGTTTCCTTATTTTTTGGTGTTTATAGTTGCACCTTCTGTAGGAATTACAAAATCAATTAAAGCATCAACGGCAGAATCAGTTAAAGAAGAGCCCAAAACTTCAACTTCTTCAGTAACTTACCTTTCTGTGGCATCAACATTTAGCCCAAATCTGACTCTGGGACCCACCTATGTAACAACTGTCAATTCTTCAGACTCTGGCAATGGGACCTCAAGAACAGCAAGCACCAATTCTGTAGGAACTACAATTTCACCAAATGGAACATGGCTTTCAGATAATCAGTTCACAGATGCCAGAACAGAACCCTGGGAGGGGAATTCCAGCACTGCAGCAACTACTCCAGAAACCTTCCCTCCTTCAGGTATTAGAGATGGCTTCTCTTTGTTCTTTTACCTTTTGAGCTTATTCATCCTTTTATTATCTTTGTTTGTGTTTTCTAACCATAAAATGTTTTGAAATAAGTAAAACTGCCTAAGCAAAGTAATGAAACCTAGATATGGAATTCTTAGATCTGGTTAGCATAAAGTTAAGAGAAAAGAAGAAAAATCTGTTAGATGGGATCCTGGTTAGATTGGGGAGGCTTAAGAATGTTTAAAGGTAGACAGAGTTGAAAAGACTAGAGACAGCGGGGAGCTGATTGATGATGCAAGAGACGGAAGATGAAAGAATATAGAGACTGAGTAATTGGATTCACCTTGAAAAGGAAAGGATCCATGGAGACCATGGGAGGGAGAATGGATGTGGATGTTCATAACAATTAGATATGGAGTGGGAAGCCAGTGACCAGGGGTGGAGTTAAAGAGAGGTTCAGGGAAACAGTTCCGTTGCAGTAGTAGTTGTTCAGAACCTCAGCTCAGCCCTCTTGTTTCCTTGAATCAGAGTCACTGAGTTGAAGCAGAAGTGGTCCAGAGGATAAAATCAGAGACCTGGATCTGAGACCAGATGGTATAGGGCAAGTTTCTGATCTCTTTGAACCTCAGGCTCCTGGTCTATGAAAAAGGATTAGAGAGTCTTTCAGAGGGCTTCTGTGAGGACTAAAGGAAATATTTGTTCCCTCATTGCCATGACATTCCTTTTCTAGCAAAAACTCACTGTTCCCTCTTCTGTGACCCTGTCCCCTTGGCTCAAATTTCTTCTATGTTAGGTGATGAGCAACCCTAGGTGGAATCACTTCTGGTCATAGGGAACATTGAGAAAATTCTGCTGAATTGAATCTCATTTGGTTACTATAGATAAATATAGTATTTTAGCTAGACTACACAACCCAGACCCTTCACCTGTCTGCTTTAATTCCATATTTTTACTATAAAGGAAATATAGCATTTGCAGTTAAAAGCACAGCCTGCAGAGCCACACTACCTGAGTTTGAATTCCAGCTTTCCCATAAACTAGCTGTGTGACCATAAGAAAAGTTCACCTAATCTCTCTGTATCTCAGTTTGTTCATCTATAAAAGAGGAATGAATTATAGTAATAGTTAAGTTGCAGAGGAGCTTTTAGGGTTAAACAAGTTAATATGAGTAAAAGCACTTACAATGGTGCCTGCATGTGATAAGCACTGTTTTCTTTTAAGTGTTAACTCTTATTATTGTTACAGTTTCTGTTCTGATAGTTATTGATAAAATCTGTGGAGGTACATTTAATGTATTTGGCATCCTACTATTCTTGATGAGATAGGAAACTGCAAACAAATAATGTCTGATATTACTTTGTGCTTTTGCTTTAATTTTTTATTTTAAAGATGTGGGGTACAATTCAGGATTAGGTGTACAAATGTTAATTATGCAGGTACCCTTGTTGATGAGGTATGCCCCCCCCCGCCCCCCAGCAGATTCCCACTACTGCCAATCGCCAATCCTGTTCTTATGGTATTGTGATAATTGCTCAAGGTCCCTCTATGAGTCAGGACATGTGATACTCAGTTCTTTGTTTCTGTGACAGATCACTCAGTATTATAGACTCTAAGTGCATCCAAGTTGCTGTAAAGTTCATAATTTTGTCTTTATGGCCGCATAATTTTCCATCATGTATATGTACCACATTTTTTTATTGGGTCTTCTTTCGATGGGCAGCACAGTTGGCTCCATGTTTTTGCTATTGTAGACAATGCTGCAATAAACATACGTGTGTGAGTATCTTTTTCATAGAGTGATTTGAGTTCCTCCGGGTTTATTCGCAGTAGGGGGATTGCGGGGTTGTATGGAAGATCAATTTTTAGATCTTTTAGGAATCTCCACACTGTTTTCCACAGAGGTTGTATCAGTTTACACTCCCATCAACAGTGTAGACGTGTTCCCCTTTCCTCGCATACTCTCCAGCACCTGTTGTTTTTTGAGTTATAGATGATGGCCATCATGACTGGAGTTAGGTGGTATCTCATTGTAGTTTTAACTTTCATTTCTTTGATGACTAGTGAGGCTGAGCATTTTTTCATGTATCTGTTGACTGGTTGTATGTCTTGTTTTGAGAACTGTGTATCCATATCTTTCGCCTACTTTGTAATGGGGCTGTTTGTTTTTTTCTTTTTGGCATGCTTGAGTTCCTTGTAGATCCTAGATGTTAGGCCTTTGTCAGACATACAATTGGCAGATATTTTTTCCCAGGCTATGGGCTATCTCCCTGCTTTCTTGATGGTTTCTTTGGCTTTGCGGAAAGAAACTTGTCAGTTTGATGAGGTCCCACTTGTCTATCTTATCTCTTATGGCATGAGCACTTGGGGTTTTGATCAGAAATTGGTTACCAGTTCCAATTTCCATAAGGGTGTCTCCTGCATTTTCTAAGGTTTTTATAGTTTGGGATTTTATGTTTAGGTCTTTGATTCATTTAGAGTTGATTTTTGTGTATGGTGATAAAGGGGTCTTGTTTTAATTTCCTGCTTGTGGTAAGCCAGTTTTCCCAGCACCATTTACTGAATAGGTTCTTCTCTCCCCAGTGATTGGTGGTGGAGGCTTTGTTGAAGATAAGTGGGTTGAGAAATTGAGGTTTAGCTTCTGGAATCTCTATCCTGTTCCATTGGTCTATATGCCTGTTCTTGTACCAATACCAGGCTGTTTTGACTATTGTAGCTTTATAATAGAGTTTAAAGTCTGGGAGTGTGATACCTCCCGATTTGTTGTTTTTTTATTTTTGTGTTTGCTGAGGATTGTTTTGGCTATTCGTGGTTGTTTATATTTCCATATGAATTCCTGTATTGTTGTTTCCAGGTCTGAGAAGAATGCTGCTGGTAATTTAATGGGTATTGCGTTAAATCTGTAGATTGCCTTGGGTAGAATGGACAATCTTAACAATGTTGATTCTTTCTATCCATGATCATGAAATATTTTTCCATTTGTTTGTGTCTTCTTTGATTTCTTTGAGCAGTGTTTTGTAATTCTCGTTGTAAAGGCCTTTCACATCTCTGGTTAGGAAGATGCCAAGGTATTTCTTTTTCTTTTTCTTTTTCTTTTTCTTTTTTTGTGGCTGTTGTGAATGAGATTGTGCTTTTTATTTGGGCTTCTGTTTGTTTATTGTTGGTGCATAGAAATACAACTGTCTTTTGCACATTTATTTTATACCCTGAGACTTTGCCAAAGTCCTTTATCCTTTTAACAGTACAAGGAGGTTTTTGACAGATTCTCTTGGGTTTTTGAGATATAGAATCATGTTGTCTGCAAAGAGGAAAGACTTGACTTCCTCTTTTCCTATTTGGTTACCCCTGATTGCCTTCTCTTGTCTGATTGCTCTAGCTAGGACTTCCAAAACTATGTTGAAAAGGAGGGGTAAGAGTTGGGATCCTTGTATTGTTCTGGTTTTCAGGGGACATGATTCCAATTTCTGACTGCTGGCTGTGGGTTTCTCGCAGATGACTCTTATTATTTTGAGGTATGTTCCATCTATGCCTAGATGTTCGAGGGTTTTTGTCAAGAAGGGGTGCTGGATTTTATCAAAAGCTTTTTCCATGTCTAATGATATCATCGCGTGGTTTTTGTTTATACATCTGTTGATGTATTTAATTACATTTATGGTCTTACGAATGTTGAACCAGTCCTGCATCCAGCGGATGAAGCCTACTTGGTTACTTTGTGCTTTAAAGTTAATAAAGTTTTAAGCTGGGCTCGGTGGCTCAGCCTGTAATCCCGCGCTTTGGGAGGCTGAGGTGAGTGGATTGCCTGAGCCCGTGGGTTCGAGACCCGCCTGGGCAACTTGACGAGACCTCATCTCTACAATAAATCAAAAAATCAGCCGGGCATGGTAGCACGTGCCTGTAATTCCGGCTACTCGGAAGGCTGAGGTGGAAGGATCGCCGGAGCCCAGCAGGTCGAGGCTACGGTGGCGGGGAGCGGCCACTGCACTCCAGTCTGGGCGACAGAGTGAGACTCCAACTCAAAAAAAAAAAAAAGTTAATAAAGTTTTGTCATAGTTATTACCATGTGCTAGGCATTGTACTAAGAGTTTTATAGAATAACCCATGAGGTAAGTTCTATTTTATGTTTTTACAGGTAAAGGAATTTTTACAATGATGAAACTGTAATGTATGGAGTGTTTTTCAAAGTGCAGGTTATGACCCAATTCATGAAATCAGTTTAATGGGCCCCACTCGTGTTTGTTTTGTTTTAATGTACACAGATGTGGATACTGACTAACAATGTAAAATGTATTTCCTGCTGCGAGTTATGGCCATTGCTTAGGGAAGAAAGGCAAAATTAACTTGTATAAGCTGACTGAGTAAATGGAAAGGTGAAGACTAACACAGGTCTGACTGATTTCATAGCCCATGTTCTCTTCTGAACTGTTTTTCATTAATAATTCTGTGATGTGACCATCCTTTTTTTTTTTGAGTTGGAGTCTCACTCTGGTGACCATCCTTTAGTAGAAGCTTAATTTAAGGCTATCTGTAGAGGTTTAATGATTTGTTTTAGAATTCAAAGCTGACAAAGTTATGCCTATTTCTTACTTTTGTGGTCTTTCTACATTGCTGGTAGGGAACTTAGTTTTCTATAAACTGCTTTAGGTCCAAATTATACCACAATTAAGAATCCATTTATATATTAAACTAAACATTTCATATTCAAGGAGACTGAGACTACATTTCTCTGGTGGCTTTTATTCAAGATCAGGAAGACACAGGAAACCATTATAGTACGTGAGAATTTCAGTCTTCAGCTCTACATCCTACTCCTCACCATCATCCTCCCAATCCTTGTTTAATAGTGACAGTTTTTGCTTAAATCAGTATTTGATGTTTTATATTATTGTGACTATGAAATATTGTTCATTGTGGAGCTATAGGTATAATTTGATTATTTTTCCTTTCTTATGCAGTTTTACTTTCTGTATATAATAATTGCCTTATTTTTTGTTTAGTTTTTTTTTTCAAGTTATTGCTAGTTAGTTCTTCCCCCAATCTCCATAGCCTCTCAATATAGTTTCTACAAAATCAGACCTATTAATCTGTTGTTTCTGTGTTATTTAGAGAAATTTCTCCGCCCTCTCAATTGTCTTATTCCTGTCTAGGATTGTTGATCTCTAGGGCTACTACACAAGCATTAGCGTAGGAGTTTCCCTTGTCTGTCATTCTGGGAATTCTCTTTGCTATTGCTTCCTGGCTTCTATATTATCTTCTTTCATCATTTGGTGGAACAACACATCTTCCAATAGCTTCCTGAGAAAGGGGCCCATGGGAGGTAAATTGGATGAGACCTTACGTGTCTAAAAATGTCTTTTGAGGTGTGTATAGAATTTAAGGAAATATTTTCCCAAGTATTGCCCTTACTGACTCCTGTTTACCAGGTTTGAGATTCTACTGCTGTCTTTATTCTTAATTCTTTGTATGCTTTTTAGGATTTTTGCTTTATCGTTGGTATCTTGAAATTTCACAGAGATGTGCCTTGATGGGCCTTTTTTATTCATTATTCTGGGTACTTGATAGGACTTTGGAGCTTTGGTCCTACAGTTCTAGAAACTTTCTTGTATTTGAAAACTTTCTCCCTCTTCCATTTTCTTTGTTCTTTTCTTCTAAAATACCCATTATTTGGATATTGGACATATTCTGAATTATTTAATTTTGCTTTCTGGTTGATTTTTCCTTTGTGTCTTTTTCTCCTTTAAAAATAAGCAAAGGCATACGTTCCTTTTTTCTTTCATTTATACTATAAGTAATATATTGAGTTCATTTCTACACATTGCTTTTTTTAGTTAGCCTATCATATTTGTTCTATGTTTTAGTAAAGAGCTACTTCATTGTATGAATATACCTTATTTATTCAGTCTCTTATCAATGCACATTGGACTGTTCTTAGGGTACTATTATAAACAACATAGTTTGTTATTTCAGACATGTGTAAGAATATCAGTAGGATAAATTGCACATTTATAAATTGATATTGCCACATTTCCCTCTGCTGGGAAATATATCCTATTAGCAATATGCCAGAGTGCCTGTTTTTTAAACTCTCTTCGATGCAGTGAATTATCAAATTAATGCATGTCTGCCAATCTGACAGGTGAAAAATAGCATCTCAGTGTAACATTAATTTGCATTTCTCTGAATGAGGTCGAGCAATTTTCCATAATTTAAAAGATCATGCAAATTTCTTTTTCTGAGCACTCTTTGTTGGTATCCTTTACCCATTTTTCTTATTTAGGGTGTCAGGTTTTCCCAACTCATTTGTAAAAGCTCTTTTTATGAATATATGTTTGGGAAATAAGCCTTTTGCCTGTGGTGAAGTTGCAAATATTTTCCCCTGGTTGGTCATCTAACTTGCCTGTATTGCAGAAGATACCATTACTATATGGAATTTATTCTGATGTAAAGTGTGAGCTATGAATCTGTTTTTCCCAAATAACTAACTAGTTGTCCCAATCTCTTTTAACGAATAATCAATTTTTTCCTCACTGATTTGAAATGCCACCTTTATTATGTATTGATTCAGATATTTATTTAGCTTCCCATATGTATTTGAGTATTTGGGGGGCATTCGTGTATTTTCTATTGATCTTTTTCTTTGTCCATGTACAGAACCCCACTGTCTTAGTAATTATAATTTTGTAAAATATTTAATATCTGGTAAAGTGAGTCATTCCTTTTTAATCGTATTTTTCAGATTGTGGTAGCCAATCCTTGATTATTTTTCCTTATGAACATCAGAATCAACTTGTCTAGCTGGACAAAAGTTTTAATTAATCATACTAAATGATTAACAGGGAGAATGACATCTTTAAAATCTTCCTATCCTAGAATGCAGTATATTCCATTTGTTCAAGTCTTACTTTGTACTTTTTATATATTTTGTTTTATTAGTGTAAATGGAGTATTTTTTTTCTTTATTGTCTTCTCACTGGCTGCTGTTAGGGATAAGAAGACTATTGATTTTTGTAGGCATATTTTGTACTAACCATCTTAAGTTTTCTTAGTGTTTGAAGTAATTTTCTTCAACAGTTATCTTAAGTCTTCAAATCATCTCATCTGCAGATATCTTCCAGATATTTAGATCTTTTTCTTTCTTCTGTTTAATTGCATTGGTAAGTACCTCCAGAACAAAGTTAGGCAACAATGGCAAAAGCAAACAGCATTGTCTTATACCTGACACTAAGTGGGGCACTTTTGTGGTTTTCCATGGTACATGGTGCTGACTCTTGTGTTGAAATAAACATATCTTATCATGTTCAGGTCATACCAATTTATTCCTGTTTTAGTGAGCATTTATGTCAAGAATGGGTGTTAAATTTTTCCAGTTGCCTATTCAGCATCAATGAGCAAGACTTAAACTGTCTACATTCCTGCAAAAACAACTCTACTTGGTTATGTTGTATCATTCTTCTGATGAACTTTTGCAGTCTGTTTGATATTATTTCATTTAGGGCCGGGCGTGGTGGTTCACACCTATTAATCCCAGCACTTTGGGAGGCTGAGGTGAGAGGATTGCCTGAGCCCACAGGTTCGAGACCAGCCTGGGCAACTTGGCAAGACCTCATCTCTACAATTTAAAAAAAAAAAAAATTAGCTGAGCATGGTGGCATGTGCCTGTAGTTCCAGCTACTTGAAAGACTGAAGCAGAAGGATCACCTGAGCCTAGCAGGTCGAGGCTGCGATGACCATGAGCATGCCACTGCACTCCAGCCTAGGCAACAGAGTGAGACTCCAACTCAAAAAAAAAAAAAAAGAACTTGCTATTGTATATTTATTAGTTCTTTGGTTTTTTAGTTTATTGTTTCATTGATCTCTTTTTATTCTTATTTTTTCTTTCTGCCTTCTTTAGATTTATTTTGTGTTTTGTCTGTCTTCTTGAATTGAATGCTTAATTTATTTTCATTCTTTCCTAATGTATTTAATGCTGTGAATTTTACAAAAGCACATCTTTAGCCACATCTCATAGCCATCGTAGGGTGTAATCTAAGCTGCTGTGACAGAGAGATACCAAAATTCAGTGACTTAAGAAAGACCAAAGTGTCTGTCTCCTTGTCACATTCCAAAGGTAGGCAGAGGACTTTGCCTAATCAAGAACCAACTTCATCTTCTCTTATGACCTTGCCATCTCAGCAATATTTTCCTTATCTGCATGGTTAGAGATGGTTCTCACTTTGGGTTCTAGTTCTAGCCCCTGCAAGGACAGAGAGAATGGGGACAATTTCTTTTCCAAAGGATGTGACCTGGAAGTTACCCACATTGCTTTTGCTCACATCCCATTGGCTAGAATTCATGACATGACTACACTTAGCACAAAGGAGTCTTGGAAATGTAGTCTTTAACTGGACAGCTTTGTGCTCAGTTAAAAAATAGGAGTTCTGTATCAAGGCAAGAAGAGGAAGATACTGATATCAGGGGAGAAATGGCAGGTTCTGCTACAAAAGTGTTTTCGTCATTGTTATTTTTTAGGTATTTTTCCATTTTGTTTTTTAATTTTTAAATGTTTATTACCTAATTAATTTCTAATTTTATTGCATTGTGATAAAAGAATATTGTACTGATTCTATTATTGGAAATTATAAATTTGTGGATGTTCCACAGTCCTTTGAAAATAAAGTTTTTCTCTGTTGGTGTATAGAGTTTGGTATATATCTATTAGATTTTATTACCTCTTAATTATTTAAGTCTTTTATACCTTTCTTAATTTTGCCCTCTTGCATTTTAGCAGGCTAAAAAACATAAAGTCCTCTAATATTGTGTGTTGTATTTCTTTGTATTCCTGTACTTTTTATGAATACTGGTGCTCATTGTTTGTATACTCAGGGGAAGGCCAGATCACTATCCAAAGTTTAGTGAATCTAGGCAATCTTGTTTCCCGGTTATTGGAGGATACCTCGTTCTAGCTCTAACATTATATAAACATGGAGGAAAGTATCCCATTCCTAGGGCTTGTTTTGTTTTATCCTAAATTGAATGGTAATGTTTTTCTTTAACCTGAGTGAATGTTTCTGTTTTTCACTTATTACACAGGTAATTCTGACTCAAAGGACAGAAGAGGTGAGCCACTCACCTTGTGTCTGTTGTCCCTTTTACACAGTGTACAGTATTCATCTTTGTTTCCTCTGTTCACAGTCTGTGGTAACCTTGTGCATCTGTGGCTGTGTTGTTTGTTTACTTTCCCTTAAGTTGTTCCCCCATATTAACCTCATTGAGAAGAATAATAGGAACAAGTACTGTATTCAGTATTTTTTAATGTAGATTACAGATTCTAGCAGCTATGATATATTTTAATAAGTAATAAAATAACTTTATCTTACTTTGTCATGTTACCTTGTTAATATTACCCTTTGGTGCTATTAAGCCATAATATCTATACCACAAGTTATTTCTGATTTCTGATCCACAGTTACCTTTAAACATTCTGGTTTTGTGTTTTTTCTCCTATCTATAAAATTTCAATCATTTGTGGTTCTATATGGATTTTATGGATTTTCTCTAGTGTAAAGTCCCTGTAGCCTGTTGCTTACGCTAGACTGCTAAATCCCAGAGAGCAGGAGGACATGGGCACTTATGTGCAGAAGTGTGACACATCTCACCTAGGACAACAGCAAGGCTGCTTTAAAAGGACATGAAAGAAAGAGAAATCATCTAACATTCTAAGAAATGGTCATTGCATTTGGGTTTGGAAAATGTTACTTTGTGAAGCAGTATTTTTCATGATTTTCTGTTTTATTAAATCAGACTTTTAAAGTTTTTTCTGATTCCATTATTTAACCATGTACAATTTTCCCTGTGTAATAAATAATGGAACCTTTACAGGCTAAAAGTCCCACTAAGAAGCATTTGAGTCAGAAAAGTAGATTCTCTGATCCTTTATGTGATATTCATCTGCCATTGTATTTGGTGGAGAACAGTGAGGTGTTACCATATGGTAGTACAGCACTCACTTTCCTGAACTCAGGATCAAAACTTCGGATTCATGCAGTGTCTTTGCTATTCAGATTCACTTACCAGACTCTCATTGTCAAATGTAGAATTTACTAGGTTTATATTGCAGTAGATACTCGTATTTCCTTCCTAAAACTGCTCTTTTAACAGTCGTAGAATAAAGTCAAAGCAGTAGGCTTCAAGATGAAACAAGATCTGTTGATTCCTTTCTCTACTGGGTGTGTATTTTTGTCATAATCAGCCTTTTTCTTGCCCCAGATATTATACCTATTTTACCTTGCTAATATTTAAGCAGTTTCTATATTATGATTTAAAAAATAAAATTACCTACAAAGCTACAGGAATTAACATAAAATTACCATAATTATCTAGATTATTGCTAATTGTGACATATGAAGAGTTTACTAATATAATAAACCTGTTTAAGTCAAAAGATAATTCTGTATAATTCCTTTTACCAAAAAGGAAACTGAAAAGGCATACTATTTACAGCAGTCTCTAAAGCCCCATAATATAATGATTTTGCCAAGCAGATCTTTAAAAGTATTGCTGTAAATTTGGATATCACATTTTAATTTTAAAACCAAATGCAAGCCGGGCTCAGTGGCTCAGCCTGTAATCCCGCGCTTTGGGAGACTGAGGTGAGTGGATTGCCTGAGCCCGTAGGTTCGAGACCCGCCTGGGCAACTTGGCAAGACCTCATCTCTACAATAAATCAAAAAATTAGCTGGGCGTGGTAGCGCACACCTGTAGTTCCAGCTACTTGGAAGGCTGAGGCGGAAGGATCGCTAGAGCCCAGCAGGTCGAGGCTGTAGTGCCCGGGAGCGGCCACTGCACTCCAGTCTTGGTGACAGAGTGAGACTCCAACTCAAAATAAAAAAAAAAATAAAAAAACCAAAAGCATTTTGAGAAATGGTCAACTATTTGGAAATACTTACATTATAATTGGTTTGATAAGCTACTTATGTTTTATGCAGATAAATTAAAAGTTACAGGTTTTTATGCACTGACTTTTGGGGTGCTTTTGAACAACAGTTGCTGGTGTTTTCATTGTCAAAGCAGAAAGGAATAAAACAAGAGAGGCAGGGAGGCAGGCAACTTTTCTTTCTCTTTCGAAGTCCAAGAAACTGGTTATTTTCTCAATGTGTATTATTTTTAAAATATATTCCAAGTTATCTTGGTAGAGCCAGCTTTAAAAAATTATGGTAAAGTATGCATAACATAAATTTTACTATTTTAAACATTTTTAAGTGTACAGTGGCATTAAGTACATTTATATCATTGTGTATCTGTGCATCTCCAGAACTTGACCATCCCTAACTAAAACTTGTTACCTATTCGTCAATAACTTCCCATTTCCTCCTCCTCTTGGCCCCTGATAACCACCATTTTTTCTGTCTCTATGAATTTGTTTATTCTAGATACCTCATTTAAGTGGAGTCATACAATATTTGTCCTTTTATAACCAGCTTTTTAAAAAAAGTGTCCAGTGTCAATTTGGGTGATTTGTGTAATACGTAGTCATGCTTTAAGTTCAGTCTGGCATTATCTACCAAGTGCCTCTTCAGAGGCACCATAACTGTACTCTCCCAGTAATTTTATTTATCAGTTTATTAGTTTGGTTCTAGAGGAAACAGACTCTGAGACAGAGATTCACATGCAACCCATTTATTGGGAAAGTATTTTCTCTCTACAGCACCTGTGAGTCAGTGAAGGCAGTAGTATTGGGCAGTTGAAAGACATGAGATGTGGTGCCATTAGAGCAAAGGCCAATTCCACAGAAAGCTCTGGAACTGGAGTCAGGGTGGGGGTGAAGCCTTTCCTCTGGGCTAGGCTACTCTCTTAGGCCAAGGAAAGCTCCAGGGAAAAACTTGGCTGAGAGCCAATAGCCCCTAACTCTCCCAGCAGCTGGGGGAATGGGTTCTTTGAAGAGGGATCTGTAACATCCAGTATAGTTTCCATTAAGTCTGAACAAGAAACTGATGTATGCTACCATTCATAGAGATTTTTTTCATCTAAGAAAATGCTGTTGAATAATTTATATTTATGTATATTAAGGCTAAGGAATGAGAGGCACGTTAGAGTATCTGAAAAGGCATTACAGTGTAGTGGTTAAAAGTGTGGACTTTGGAGCTAAACTAACTGAGTTTGCATCCTGACCCTACCACTTACCAGCAAGATGGGCAGGTATTTAACTTTCCTGTGCCTCATTTCACCATTTGCAAAATGGAATAGGAACATAATCTCCTTCTTTGGTTGCTATGTATGAGAGATGGAATAATACATATGAAGTTCTTGGGTCAGCACATAGTAATTCCTCAGCCAGTGTTGGCTATCACCATTACTATTCTACTATCACCATCTCTCTGTTAAAATTGCTATTAGATATAAAGCTGGGAATTTCAGCTATTCTATCAGAACTCTTAGAAACAAAGGCACTGACAGACCTCCACAACTGCAGATGTTAAGTAATCCTCTGTCCTGTACCTTTTAAACAAAATGTTGGCATAGATCCATTTCATCCTACATTTTATTGTAAGTGTGGTTCTTTTTTTTTTTTTTGTAATGGGATTTTCATGTGAAGACCTTATAACTGGTATTTGCTGAACAGCAAGAACACAGGATAAAGCTGGCTCTAACCATACTTTAAAATATTTTAGATGTGATCATTTGTATAACTGTTTTTAAAAATCAATATCTCTTCTTAATATTTGTGAAGAAGGAGTCCTTGAGCACCAGTGTTGTAGAACCAGTCAGGATAAGTATTCTGCTGAGCCCCAGAAACTCCTTAAAGTTTCTCAGGTCTCATTTCAGATCATCTGGATCTGCTCCCTATGACTTGCTCCTTCAATCTTTTGCTAGAATTGGAGTTTTGAACGGGCTGACGTTTTTGTTTAAAGAGGTGTTTTTGGATTATCCTAGTAATTGGCATTCTTATTGTGAACTTCATATATGATGGCTTTCCCTAGGCACCTTTAATAAAATACATTCAGCATTCATTTAGCACCTTATACGTTAAGGATTCAGAAAAAATATATATGTTTCTGTCTCCAGAAGGAAACGCTAGCCACCTTCCTCCTTCCCATATTGCTGATAGTTATCAACTCTCCTAGTGGCCATAAACAATATTGCCTTCCTGATGCTCATTCCATTCACTCATTTATTTAGTACCTTTCCTGACCACCCCATGTTCTTTTTTTACTCTGCCTTGTTTTTCTTTATAGCACTTACCACCAATATTGTGTATTTCTTTACTTACCTTTTGTCTTCTTCCACTAGGATATGAGTTTCATAAGAACCAACAGTTTTGATTTGTTCACTGCTGCATCCTCAGGACCTCCCTTCTCCTCATACCTCAGAATGAACATCTGTACTAGAAAATGTAGTAAAGAGAGAGTGCTTTTGCTTCAGGGGCTTCCTAATGGATTCTTACAGCTACAGAGTGTCTTGCTAGAGATTTCCTTCTTCTGTGAGATTAATCCATAATAGGGCTAATTTACCAAACCAAACAGGATGTGGCTTAGAAGCCACCAATTGCTTTCTGCTCCTCTGAAATAAGCGAAGGCATAAATAATCTAGTGCCAAAATTTTTTCCACAAGAGACAATGCCCCCAAATTTGGAAAAGGAGTTGAGTTTCAGCCTCAGTTGGTTTGTCTTTAGAAGTAATTCTATTTCTAAAGTCACTGCAGGGTATGGTAATCGATTTGTCCCTGGTGCCATTTTTTGTCCCTTGTGCCATCCCTGGCACAAGTAGTCATTCAATATATATTTATTGAGTGAAAGAATAAATATTGAACTCAGGGATATCTGGGGGCAATATTGAATCCATGGCATAAAAAGTTTATTATTTAATAAACATAATAACTAATGATCTTATCTAATGTGATATGGTTGTAACAGTAGATACATAGCATTAAGGAAGTATAAGAAAGGAGCGATTAATTTTATCAAAGGGAGCAATCAGAGAAGCATTTACCAGAAAAAGGCAATAAAGCTAGAATTGTAAAATCTGCAAACTTTGCCAAGAGCCAGATAATAAGTAATTTCAGTTTGTAACTATACTGTCTCAATTCTGCCATTGTAATTCAAAAGCAGCCATAGGCATTATGTAACTGAATGAACGTGGCTATGTTCCAATAGAATTTTATTTACAAAAGCAGGCAGTGGGCTAGATTTGGGCTGTAGTTTGCCAACCCCTATTCTAGAAAAAGACTGACCTGAGCCTAGGAAGCTGGAGTGAGGTTCTCGGCTAGTGTATGAGCTTTTTGGATGCCAAGGCATCCATATGCCATTTATATTTTATATCAGGCACTTTATAAATGTTACCTCTTTAAATCTCCCATTAACGCTAAGAGATGGAGAGTGCTATTACATTTCCATTTCATAAATCATTCTAAGAGATTGTACACTCCTAGTAAGTAGGGGGGGGTGAGCTGCCTTTTTCTTATTCCTTTCTCCTTGTGTCTGCTTAGAGTTATCTCGGCCACTATCATGTACTTTTTCTGTCTCCAGGGCCCACTCAGGAAAGGCTCTGTGGATGTAGTATACCTAGCAGTCATGTCCAGTGTATAGCCTCATTCTGATGCCATTTGTGACCAAACACAAATAGATATTTATGAAGCAATCAGGGAAATTTAAACAGTAACTGAATAATAGTAGATAATACTAAGGAATTAGTATGACTTTTTAAATTGGATAATGACATTGTGATTATGTTAATAATTATTATCTCTTAGTAATACATACTACAGTAATTACGGTTGAAATGACATGTCTCAGATTTGCTTTAAAATATTCCAGTTGGGGTGATGTGGGTATAGATCAGTGATTCTCAACTGGGGTGATTTTCCCCCCAAAGGGCATTTAGCAATGTCTGGAGATGCTTTGCGTCATGACAACCATGGGTTTGCTACTGATAATCTAGTCATTAGAGGCCAAGGATGTTGTTAAATATCTTACCAATATACATGGCAGACCCACACAACAGAGAATTATCTAGCCCATGTTATCATTACTGTGATGTCGAGAAAATATATATACAGTTTGTCTTTTGTGAAAAAGAAAACCTCACTGGTCTGTATGATAAACTTCCTACTCTATATAAAACACTGTTTTTCCAGCTAGGTCTGGATGGGAAGACCCAGCTTGTTATTTGGCCTGTGGGTATACTGGCACTGGGTTGACAGGCCTTTGGTTGATTGCTATCCTGATATCCTAAGGTCCACTTTCATCCCCAGTCCCAGTTGACTCTGTGCCTAAGGTATTTCTAGGCCCAGAGTAGTAGAACTAGTACATTTGTACATATTTTGGGCTGGATGCTCTTTGACTCTGATTGATCTCTTCAGCCATTGAGTCCCATCTGTTTTATCTTCCAGAAATCTCTCAAAGTTTCTGGTCTACATATGCCACCCTTTGATGCCTTTCAGATATGCTGTTGATTCACTAATATTTTTATATTTCTTCTGTCATGTCATTGTGCTTTGGGGAAGAAGAGGGAGAAAATTTATGGATTCAGCTCAGTGTCTTAAGCCAGATGTCTCTAATTACCTTCTTGTGTCTACACCTGATATACTGTCCTCGGTGACTAGAATTTAACAAAGGCATATTTAGTGGTAAATCACTAGTTCTTTTGTTCATTCACTCAACATAATCCATTATTTGTTTAGTGCCTTACTATGTGTGAGATCCTGTGCTAAGTTTTAGATATACAGTAAGAAACAAAACAGATATGTAATCCTTGGTCTTATGGAGTTTATGGTATGAAGGAGGGATACTCATTAATCAACTACAGTCAAATAAATATATAATTACAAAATGGGAGCGGTATTATCAAGGGAAATAACAGAATGATTGCTCTGTTGGAATAATATAGAAAAATAATAGGTAACATTGAGCTCATATTGTGTGCTAGACACTGTGTCAGTAACTGATTTCTCAGAGATAATGGTCTGCTCTGTGGAGAATGGATTGGCAGGGGACAGAAACTTACTGTGATCCAGGTGAGAGAGGATAGAGGTTGGGACTACACTGTTGGCAATAGAGAATGGAAAAAATGCAGACAGGCTTGAAGTTTTAGGTGTATCTCTAAAACATATTACTTGCAGCTGAGTTGGATATAGAAGATAAAAGTGTGAAGAAGAAATCAAGGGAGTTCCACATTTTTTACTTGAGGAACAGGTAGGAAAGAGTGTGAGGCACTGACATGTGAGGAAAAGGTTTTAGACACAGAAAGTTTGTGTTGCCTATGAAATTTAAAGTGGATGTGGCAAATAGGCATTTGAGAGTCTGGAACTCAAAAAGAGAAGTCTGACCAAGCAATGCAAATGTGGGAATTGCCAGCTTGTTTTTTGTATTTATAGTCATCTATCTAATCACATCAATTAGATAGAGTGTAGAGATGAGTACCAAGGACAAAGCCCTGAGGAATTTCCACATTTAGAGATCTGGTGTTGGAAGAGGAACAACTAGTGAGAGAAACTGAGATGGAGCATCCAAGAGATGGAAAGAATATCAGAAGAATGCCATGTGGTGGAAAGTGCTTCAAAGAGGAAGGAGTGATCAATCAGTTTGAACACCCATTTTAAGATGAGACCCACAAACCACAGTATGTTTGATACTTGCCATCAGCAAAGAAGCATGATATAATGTCTCCTATCTCTTTAAAACCAAAATCAAAAGCAGCTGTCCACCCCACATCTCCCTCCAGCTGCCACTCTTTTCCTCTGCATACCTTAATGGTAAAAGTCCTCATAAAAGGACTGTGTCTCACTTTTCTGTCTTTATTTTACTCCATTTAGGCTTTCTCACCCACTACTCAACTGAAACCACTCATAAAGATCACCACCGATAGCTACCATCTTGTCAAATCCGGTTTTACTTCTCTGTCTCATCCTATTTAATCTATCGGCAATATTTGATTGGATTGACTACTCCCTTCTTGAAAAACTCTGCTCTTGGCTTCTGTGTCTCCACATTCTGCTGGATTAACCTCCCACCTTATGGCTACTGCTTATGAGTCAGGTTAGCTGATCTTTTAAAAGAATGTAAACTCAGATATACCTCTCCTTTATTCAGAGCCCTCCAATTACATAATGTTTCTCATCACACTCAGAATTAAATTCATGCTAATTAACATAGACTACAAAAACCTAAATCTGCTGGCTCTTGCCCACGTCTACAGCATCTTATATCACACTGGCCTTTGTGCTATTTCTGGAACCCACCAGGCTCCTAAGGGCTATTATGCTTGCTGTTCCCTAGAAAGCTCTTCACATCTTTGCATGGCTCACTTCACATTATTTAGAAATCTGCACATGTTTAACATCCTCAGAGGCCTTCCCAAACCACTCTATTACTACCCCTCAACCTGTCACTTTGTTTTCTTACCCTGCTTTTTTCCTTCATTGCACTTGTCCCTGTCTGAAATTAAGGATTGACTTGCTTATGAACAATATCCTCCTTCCTTCCCACAAAATGTAAGCTTTTTGTCACCTGTCTGCTTGATCACTTTTCTGTTCCCAGTGTCTTGAACAGTGTCTGGCATACAATTATTGCTGGCCCATAAATATTATTTGTACAGATGCTGCTAAGAGGTTGAATCAGATGAGAATTGGAATGTTTCTGTTGGATTTGTCAATATGCCATTTGTTGGTATCCTGACTGGACAGTTTAAATGGAGCACTTGTGAAGATACTTGCACTGAGTCAGAGTAAATAGATTAAGAAGAACCCAGAGGTAAGGAATTAGAGAAGACAGATTAGACAAGTGTTGTGAGAAGCTAGTTGAGAAGAGAAACATGGGGCTAGTAGTGGCTGGTGCAGGATAATTGGGTCAAGAAGATAAGTCTTTTTGAGGTGACAGTAATGAATGTAATCCAGGGCACACGTGACAGGATTGACCTTTACATAGGAAGGACATGTAAAGATGGAAAATAAGAGATAGAAAAATGGTGAAGATAGCAGCTTACACTGGCTGTGTAGTTACTGGACGGGGTACGGGGATAAGAGTGGAGGAGGATGAGTCAACACCTGGTCAGCTGCTTGAAAAACGAGCTAGGTAATGGGTGAAGGGGAGCCAGGCCCTTTGGAATGTCGCGGGCTTGCTATGTCTCTAAGCCAGATGTTACCATAGTTGGAGTCCTGGCCAAAGGTGGCTGAGGGAGCAGGGTATGGAGAGAGGTAGAAAGAAGCACCCAGCAGTTTTTGTTACATGGTGCCTAAGGATCTAATAATACCTCCTTGTTTTAATCAGGAACAATATTCTCTACACCAGGAAAAAGTCTGGGTTTATGACAGAAAAATTCTCTTTTTTTCTTTCTTTCCCATCTTCTTCTACATGGAGCCCATTGGGACTAGGGAAGAATCTAGTTTTGGCCCTGCACACCCAGCTTGCCATCAGAATTGGATGTGTTCATGTTTCTAAATATTTTAGTACTTTGTATGTGCTGAGTACTGTTTTTGGCTCAAAGGATATAGCAATGAATAAAACAAAGTCTCTGCCTTCAAAGAGCTTTTATTCTAATGCAGAGAGACAGAGAGTATATAAGTCATAAATGTGTAATGTGTCAGAGGTGAGGTGGGCCTGTCACCTTTCACTCTGGGCCCTGTGCTTCCTCCCAACCTCACCCTAGTAGCCCTGGGCTGGCAATGGGAGGTGCACACTCACACTTCCTTCTCTGTCTTATGTCCTGCCTTCTATAGATGTACCTTCTTCCATATCAGGGTGAACCCCTGAGTAATTGACTTGCCCCCTCAATTGTGTGACATGATAATGACTTGTTCTGTTCTCTTTATTTCAGATGAGACACCAATTATTGCGGTGATGGTGGCCCTGTCCTCTCTGCTAGTGATTGTGTTTATTATCATAGTTCTGTACATGTTAAGGTGAGCATGCTAATGGTTCTGCTTTCTCCTAGACTCTGTTTTAATACCCCAGTGTCCCAACAAATCCACACAGTCTAGAAGACAGTAAGATAAGAACAATGACTAGGATAGAGGGGGAATGACTCATGATAGTGCTAAGATCAAAATTCTACTTAGAAATAGTTTTAAAGCTCTGCATAGTCTTTCTTTTAGCCCTAGCCCACCCACTTAGCTTCCATCTGTCCGAGCCCAGTCCCCCAACTTCAGTTCAACCTAAAGTGCAGAGCGGTAGTTTGGAAGTAGAAATAAAAAGTCACAGTCTGTGTTATTAGTGACAGATGTTTCAGGATCTTCAGATCTAACCCTGTTGAAGCATTCCCTAAAAGAGCCCCAGTGAGATTACATGTTCAACAAAAGCCTACTTTAGTTCTAGTTGGGACTTTGTCCCCAAACCCCTCTGGGACCCTAGCCCTGGCATGCTGAGCTGAACCGTGTGAGTTACAGGATTCTTCTTTGTGACCTTTCAGGGTCCTCTAGACATTACTGCTTAAACAGTGAGCAAGAAGAGAAGAGAGTGGCACATTTGTTCTCTTCCTGCTCTAGCTATTGCCCTGACTAATTGAGTTTAGCTCTGCCTTATCTTTGGCTTAACCTATTCTGTGCTCCCTCTGTTCTTCTACAGAGATAAAGAAAGGGGAACCTTGTTTGCTCCCTGCAGTTTGTAGGAGATGGGTTTGCTTCCATCATTCTGCCAGAGACTTGTGGCCAGTCCTGTACCCACCCAGTCTAAAGCCCTGGGCTTCTCTCTGGGGCTCCCAGGCTACACTGAGGAAAGACCAGGACTTTTGTTTCATAAAGATCTTCTTGTCTCCCCCCACTGTATTCTACTCACCATTTGTCTACCTTGTGTGAATGTACCTCTAGTGGGTCCTGACAGTGGGACTGCACAGAGTCAGATTATGCTGTTGGTGTTCTCTGGGTTATGTTGTAGTGTGCTGAGGGTAAGCAGTCACCGCAGAACACAGCTGCCTCAAGATGTGCATGACTTATCTCTAAAGAGCCTGACTGTCTAGTAAAGGAGATTTAGAAAGGCTGAGATGATAAAAAGGAATACAAAACCAGTGATTTGCCTCTCTCATTTCTGTGCTTGGTTGTTCACTGTGAACATTTTTGATTAGGTTTAAGAAATACAAGCAAGCTGGGAGCCATTCCAATTCTTTCCGCTTATCCAATGGCCGTACCGAGGATGTGGGTAAGTCATCCCTTAATGGCATGGAAAATCTTCATGGGAAAGAAAATCAGGAAATTTAGGTGTTTCCCCCAATCATTTAAAAGAAAACGACATAAAAAGGGGCGGGGGGAAGACTTGAAGAATACAGCTGTAGTTCTTGGAGGCTTATTTCATGAGGTAAAATTCCTAGTTTATTCTCCAGAAAAGAGGTGAGGTCATCAGGGCACCTGACTGACCCTCCCCCTTGTGTACTGCAGAGCCCCAGAGCGTGCCACTTCTGGCCAGGTCCCCAAGCACCAACAGAAAGTACCCACCACTGCCTGTTGACAAACTGGAAGAGGAGATTAACCGGAGAATGGCAGACGACAATAAGCTCTTCAGAGAAGAATTCAATGTGAGTTCTTTGTTGAAACTGGTGTGTCAGCATGGAGGAAGGCAGACATAAGGTTAGGCCTTTTGAGACATGGGGTAAAAAACAGATTTCTAATGCTTAAGATGTGAGGAATATTCGGCCAAGTTTATCTGACTCCCTTCCTGTCTGATCATAGACAGGGAATAAGATTTGCCTCTCCTCCCTCATCTACCCATCCATCTATCCATCCATTTATCATCACATCTGTTACTTCCTTTGTTTAGTAAATACTTATCAAGCATCTTACACGTGCCAGGTAGTAGTCTAGCTGCCAGGCATTTGATGGGTAGCAAAAACAGATCCAGTCCTTCCCTACTCTCAACTCACTGTCCAGTAAGGAAACCCTACAAACATGAACAAAAATAACTACATAAGTTCAAACAGCAATATTGGGCACAAAGGACTAGTACATAGTTGTAGGAGCCCATATTAAGAGGTGGCCTTGTAGAGTTTAGAGTTGGGGTGTCAGAGTCTAAACTAAACAGTAGGAGAAGATCAGTATGGAAAATGAAAACCATAGCACAATGAAAACCTAGAGGGCACAAGACTGGTCTTGGATATTTAGATTCATATTTTTCAAAATGCCTTCAAGGAAGGACATGTTTGTAAACCACCAGTTGGTGATCCCAGCCCACCAGTTCTGATCCCAGGTCAGAAACTCTTCCTTGAATAAATGATATTTTGATTGATAACTAATCATAAGTGAAAGTAGCAGGAAAGGGGGAGGGAGTGGGGAACATTCTAGGCACTGGAGACAGCAAGAGCAAGTTTTCAGGAGTGAGAGAAGGGCACATTCAAACAATTAAACAAAGGTTGTATGTAGCTGAAGGGCAGAATTTCAAGAGAGTAGTAAGAGATGAAACGGAAAGAAGGCTGGCAAGACCGTAGATTGTGAAAAGCAGAAAGCCAATAGACCAGCCAGATTTGTATTTTGAAAGGATAACTCTGGTTTCTTTATGTGGAATAGCCCATGGGGAGACCAGAATAGTTGCAGGGAATATAGTTAGAGGCTGTGGCAGTTGTTAATATCAGAAGTGCTGGTAGATTCACCTAAAGTGGTAGTGATTAGGGAGAGCAGAATAGATTTAAGAACATATAGGAGCAGTTCCAGAGTTGGTTTATATATCAATTCTGGCATTGCTGAACTGTCAGTTTCCTTCACATCTTTCCACTGGGCCATGTGTCAGTTTCATCGTGTAGGCAGTCTCCTCTCATGATGACAAAATGGCTTCCCCAGTTCTGGGAATCACATGGAGCTGTAACAAGATCCAGTGAGAAAAGGATGACTGTTTCTTCCTTTTATCAGTGAAGAAAATATTCCCAGAAGCTTGTGGTGACTTTCCTTGTCACGTGTTCTTTCTTAAACCAGTCATGAGCAAGGGAGAAATAGGGTTAGCTGACTGACTGAAAGCAATCCAGATTATTCTAGGTCACATGGGAATGGGCAGACAACTTCACAAAATAGGAGATCTGGTAAAAGAGGAAAGGTTATTGGATGGGTGGATCAGCACTCATATCTGCCCAACCATTGAAGGGCTTATGGGAGTGGAGAGTGATGTAGTCAGATTTGCATTTTGAGAAAATCGCTGACTACAGTACAGAGAGTAAGTAGAAAGGAAGCAAGAGTTGAAACCATTTGCCAGACAAGAGTTAATGAAATAGCTTGGATCCTTTTTTCTAACTGTTGGAAAAGCAACATCATTTAATGTTCATTATTGATTGAGAGGAATTACCACATCCCACAAGACAGCACCCCAGCCTCAGCACCATAGCTGGGTCTGTGATAGGCATTGTACTGTTTTGTAATCTGTAATACCAACTGCTTCTGGGTGATGGAGTGTGTATCCCTTGCCATACTTTTTTTTCTGTGAAATGAATTCTTTGTTTGGAGGTAATATTCCCTGAGATCCCATAATAAGGCATTCCAGTAAATCCTCCGATGGTGGTGATGTTCCTGGTGGTGATGTTCCTGATAAGTACATTCAGGCAGATATTGTGGTGAGAGCCGTTTGCTCTACTACCATGGCAACTGTGTTCATGAGTTCATTGAGCCTACATTTGGGGTACTGAGGGAAAGGGCTGACCATCATCTCCTGTGTTCTTAGCAATAAGTGCTGTCTGGTCAGCATTCACATGGAACATAAATATTTTCTATCTTTCTTGCTCCAGTTATTCACTACCCAGAGAATGGTATAGATCCTGACCTCCAGTGAGATAAATAGTATGACATCTTGCTTGATGTTCTCTACACTAGGATTTCTTTTTTATACTCATCAGAGCCATCGCTTAAATAGGTTATTCCACAGCAGTCTACTTCCAGCATGGGCCAACATATCTCACCAAGCCATTTGTATACCAGGCTGGACTTTTTTCTTCAGTCAACTGTTGATGTCAACAGGAAGTCAGAAGTGTCCATTGAGCGAGTGGGTTGTGTAGCAGGCATTTCATACACCTCACTTCCAGCTGATGATGTGTCCAAATTTATGGCTTATTGGATCACATAATGCCTAGCTTATGATGGGGAGTTGAAGTCATTCAACTAGTGATACCTAGTGTCCCATGGTCAGGCTTATAGCCCATACTCCAGAACCCAGTACTGTACTAGAGGCATGATCTTGCTGACAGGATCATGATTTTGTCCCCACATCCTAGTTTTCCATTATTATTCACCTGTTTAGCCTTATTGAAAACACTTTAGGGCCCCATAAATATGTAAGAGCCTGTTTCTCCATGATCTAGATTAGCTGGTGAGTCTTCTCTTTTCGGATCATTCAAAATGGGTCAGAACAGGATATAATCATGTAGTAGTATAAACGCAAAATGGCTCAGCAAACATTGCTGCTCCTTAGTGGGGGAGGATTGGTGGAGCAAGTAGCAGCAAGCTATCCTTTATGTTGGGGGAGGAGATACTCTGGAGTAGATAAGATATCCTGGAATGCTGGAGGTGTTGACCTTCAGAAAACTTGGTTGAGGTAGCAGGCCACTGTATTTTTATGTCTAGCATGTACATCTAAGATACAGTGCTCTGTATCTTAGATGCTCTTCAATTTCTGTCAGCTTGATGTCATCAGAGTAGTTGTCAGGGTGATGTCCTGTGACATAGATAAAATCCTGATGAACTAGATCACAGCACAGAAAAGTCAAGGTGATTTTTTTACTGGTGTTGCTCCTGCTATGAGAGAGGGAAACTGCTTCAGGTAGTCTGCACAACTTAAAAAGAACAGGCATTTGCCTCCATTAATAACAATACTCTCACCAGGCTTGGTGGCTCTTGCCTGTAATCCCAGCACTTTGGGAGGCAGAGGTAAGAGAATTGCCTGAGCCCAGGAGTTCAAGATCAGCCTGGGCAACTTGGCAAGACCTCATCTCTACAAAAAAAATCAAAACATTAATTGGGCATAGTGGCACACGCCTGTAGTTCCAGCTGCTTGGAAGGCTGAGGTGAAAGGATTGCCTAAGCCCAGCAGATCAAGGCTGTGGTAGCTGTGATGGTGCCACTGCACTCCAGCCTGGGCAACAGAGTAAAACTCTGACTAAAAAACTATGCTCCTAGCTACCAGGGGTTATAAATCTGCCCAAAGAGTACATCTGAAAAATAAGCTTGGGTGTGGTGGCTCACACCTATAATCCCAGCACTTTGAGAGGCCAAGGTGAGAGGATTGTCTGAGCCCATTGGTTGAAGACCAGCCTGGGCAACTTTGGTGAGACCTCATCTGTACAGTAAATCCAAAAATGGGCCAGGTGTGGTGGTGTGTGCCTGTAGTTCCAGCTACTTGGAAGGCTGAGGCAGAAAGATCGCCTGAGCCCAACAGGTCAAGGCTGCAGTGGCTAGGAGCGTGCCACTACCCTCCAGCCTGGGTGACAGAGTGAGACTTCAACTCAAAAAAAAAAAAAGAAAAAGAAACTGCAAATCTGCCGCTCTAACTGATTTAGTTTACCATAATCCCTTGACATTCTTAAAGACTATCAGTCTTTTATACTAGTTTGGTGGCTTGTTGGGAGAGGTAATAAGAAATGTGAGAATAGCTAATACTAGTAGTTTTTGAGTGCCCACTTCATGCTATTACTAAACTAAGAGATATAAATGGATTCTCTCATCACTGTTCTACAGCTTTTTTTTTTTCTTTTTCCTTGTAGCAAGAGTATCCTGCTGCTTTTAAAGTCTTGTGTAACACTTAAGATCTTGTGACTCACCCAGGCACTTAGTGTATTGGTAAAGAGATATTACTGCTCTGGGAACTTGCATTTACTCTTTCTGTAACAGTCCTTATAAGGAGTTAAGGGATCAGGGTGGATATTTTGTAGCTTCTAATATAAGGTCAGTTTAGGAGGCCAAACTCCTTCCATCACCTAACCTATAAAGACTCTATTCTAATTAGCATATTATAATGACATTCTGGGTTCCTACAAATTAGTTAGCTCAAGGTAGAACCCAGCAGACTCTAAAAGATAAATTTTCCTTTACCTAGTGTCTTCTTACCATGAAGTTTCTGCAGATTCATAGGGAAAGATGAGAACGGAGTTTCATGGTACATGAGTATTGATGTCCTGTGACTGGGTTCTTATTTACATTTTCTTCCAACAATGGTCTCTCACTTGTTGAAGGACTCTGGGTGTGTGAAATGACCCAGGCCTAGGATTTGGATGAGGACACCCTTTCTCTAGCATGTGGTCCAGTAGGCTGCCTAAACTGATCCGTGCTAGCTACCTCCCATTTCCATTACTGGGAACTTCACAATGAATTGGTCACATAAACATCTGAGCCCTGATGACCATGGCCTCCAACACTCCTTCTAACTGACAAGACCAAGTGTCCCATTTTGAAACCAGTTCCTTCCACTAATATCTCACTGTGGTGAGGACATCCAGGAAAGCACTTGGATTCCAATGCTTTCCTCACCAATGTACACCCTCTAGCAAGGCACGTATTGTGGGTCTCATCAAAGATGTACTGAAGGCATGAGTAGAACAATTAAGCCTTTAGAGTCTATATACCACTCTGATCTCTTCTACTTTTTGCCAAGAATTTTCTGACTTTTCACCTAGCTGAAGCCAGCATACAGTCCAGGTTTCTACTGGCCAACTTAGACCAGCATTAGAACCATGGCCAGTTACCTGAACTATTACACTACCTGTAAAAGTTCAAAAATGACCATACCATAATTAGAAATGTAGCCTTATTCAAAAGTTATGCTCTCCCTTCTTTGGTAACTTCCCCAAAATCTATATCAACAACTGTTCCTATAATTTTTAATGATTCAGCTTGGTGAATTCCTGCAGTTTCTTTCAGGTATTTATTAGCTCTTTGCTTTTCTACCTTATTTATGTATTCTACTCTTTTACCGTCAAGATTGTGTTATACTTGTGTCCTGATTATCCATGAACAATGAGGCCCCAGTTGTGGGACAGTTTTCACTGTGAAAACAAGATGCAGTAGAGAGCATCATAGGGGTTTTTGGAAGTTAGCTTTCTTCAAGTCCTCTGTTTGCTTTCATTTTTCATGTTTTTGTAGAGATAAAGTCTTGCTATGTTGCCCCAGCTGTTCTTGAACTCCTGGGTAGTCCTCCTGTCCTGGCCTCCTAAAGTGCTAGGATCACAGGCATGAGCCACTGCACCTGGTCCTTCTGTTTGCTTTTGTCATCATTTCAGTTGTCTCACTTAAGCCTTATCTTCACATGAGGAACACAGGAAAGATGTGAATTTTATTGCCATTAAAATTTAGCAACCAACAAAATTCAGAAATCTTAACATTTGGTTTAGTAAAATGCATACATAGAAATAGAAAGGCCCTGAGATTTGTACTGTTGTTTGTAGGTAAGCATTTGATGTTGGAGTTGGGCTTTTTCTTGTTTTGTTATTTAATATTGTCAGAAGTAATCCTACTCCTTGGTTTCAACATTTGTAATCTCCTTTTAATTGGGATGCCCCCACCCCTTTACCGTCAGCTAGAACACAGCACAGGTAATTGTGAGCAGTAACTAAAGTAGTGGTTGTGCGTCTGTGAACTGTCAGTGGCTTGCTCTTTCCCACCCTGGAAATTGATTGACAGTTTCTTTCCTTCCTTCTAAACCCAGTAACAGGTTCACATCACCCAAATTTTTCCCAACAGTCTCAATTACAACCCACTCTGATACTAACTGCTAAATCAGTTGAGTCCCTTTAGTTAAAAACAAGAAAGGTCAACTCAACTAAATTAAGCAACAAACAAACAAAACTGCCGATTAGGAAGACACTAGGGAAGCTGGCAGAATTAAAAGATATGTTGGAATTCGGGCAGAGCAGACCATTGTTGGCTCTGGGGCCCTCCTAGGGAAGCTCCTGCTGCTTCCTAGTTTTTAAAATCCTGGCAAAGAGAATCTGATTGGCCCAGCATGAGTCAGATATGACTGTGCTTGACCCAGGCAGCCCTGGGGGGGAAGAAGAGGAATAACACATAGGGTAGGCCGGGCTCAGTGGCTCAGCCTGTAATCCCGCACTTTAGGAGACCGAGGTGAGTGAATTGCCTGAGCCCGCAGGTTCGAGACCCACCTGGGCAACTTGGCGAAACCTCATCTCTACAATAAATCAAAAAAAATTAGCCGGGCATGGTAGCACGCACTTGTAGTTCCAGCTACTTGGAAGGCTGAGGCGGAAGGATCGCTGAAGCCCAGCAGTTCGAGGCTGTGGTGGCCTGGAGCGGCCACTGCACTCCAGTCTGGGCGACTGAGTGAAACTCCAACTCCAAAAAAAAAAAAAAAAAAAGAACACATAGGGCAGATAAACCAACTCATGCCTACTATCATGGAGTAATATTTATTTACTTATTTATTTAATATCTATTATCAAATAGGGAAGACGTTTTTAAGCTACATACAAGATTCAGATGTCAGATGGAAAGATTGAAAGACAATAAATATATTAAAATGTTAAACATCTCTGTGACAAATGATGCCATAAGAAAATGGCCAACTAGACGAATCTGCTGTAGGTGGACAACTAATTTTTCATAATATATAAAGAGCTTCCATAAACCTGTGAGAAAAGGGTAAACAATCCAGTAAAGAATTTGGCAATTTACAGAAGAAATAATATAATACAAATGGTCTATAAACATATGAAAAGATCAACTGTAGTAATCAAGGAAGTATAGATTTAAGCCATTATTTTGGACCCGTTAGATTTGAAAATTTTAAAAGATTGGTATTAAATGTGGGCAAAAGTATGAGATTACAGAGACTCTTCAAGGTGGGGGAGTTAAATGGTATAGCATTCGAGGGATGATTTGGCAGGACTAGTCAACATTTAAATGCTTGTGCTGTCTGACCTAACTTCTGGGACTCTAACAAAAAAACCCTCGTGTACAAGTATGTATTTGTACAAGGATGTTCATGTAATAGCAAAGGAAATAAAATGCAAAGCAATTATCTCTCAAATAGAGTGGCTAAATGATTTCTTATATCCATTATGAAATTCTATAATGTCATTAAAATAAATATGTTCCCATAGCTCTCCAAGTCATATTGTTAAGTGAGAAAACATTATACGTGGTGTAGTTCCATTTTTGTTTTCAAAAGTTTCTGTGTTTACATTTTTTTTTAAGTCTGGAAGAATACTATAAACTGTCAACAGTGGCTGCCTACAAGGAGCCTGGAAGATAAAAGAGACATGATAGAGAGCTCTGCTTTCTCTGAATTATTTCACAACAAGCATATTATTTTTATAATATTTTTTAAAGCAGGGTTTTCAATATGGGAAATAAAGCTAGTGGACCTTAGTATGCTTTACTGGATATGTATCATCTAGAATAAAGAAATTGCTATCCCTGGTTTGAACTGTGCTAGAGTCTTGTGGTCAGGTCTCTATGAAAAGGGATATCACCAAATTGGATGTTGTTTTGGAGAGAAACTGGACCATGGGGGTGAACAGCTGAGGGAACAATAGGCATAGGACATGACAACTGTTTTCAGGCTAAAAGGAGAATGTAGCATTTCTATGAATGCCCTTCATGATGAGAAGTTCCAGGCGATGGGTGGGGCACAGTGGCTCAAGCCTGTAATCCCAGCACTTTGGGAGGCCGAAGCGAAAGGATTGCCCTAGCTCAGGGGTTTGAGACCAGCCTGGGCAACTTGGTAAGACCTCGTCTCTATAACAAATCAAAAAACAAGTTGGGCATGGTAGTGCGCACCTGTAGTTCCAGCTACTTGGAAGGCTGAGGTGGAAGAATCGCCTGAGCTCAGCAGGTCGAGGCTGCGGTGGCCGTGAGCATGCCACCGCACTCCAGTCTGGGTGACAGAGTGAGACTCTAACTAAAAAAACAAAAAAGAAGGTCCAGACAATAGCATTCATCATAATTACAAGCTGAAACTTTTTAAAATTAAAAAAAATTTTTTTTTAAAGACAGAATCTCGCTCTATACCCAGGCTAGAGAGCGGTGACATGATCTCGGCTCACTACCACATCGTTCTTCTTGGCCCAGGCTATCCTTCACCTCAGCCTCCTGAGCAACTGGGACTATAGGCAAGCACCTCCACGCCTGGCTAATTTGTTGTGGGGATTACAGTTGTGAGACACCACTGTGCTCAGCTGAGACCTTTTTTATTCACCGGCATTTGTCTTTGGAGGAATCACTGGATTTACTTTAAAAAAACACTTTGAAAGCCATTTATTGAGGTGCCTAAATCATGTTCAAGGTTTAAAAAGAAAAAAAGAAGATAAAAGTTAGTCCTGAGAGAAAGGGGATGGGAGAGAGAGAAGAAAGGAAAAGAGGTGGAGCCAGTCAGAATCTGTGCATTGTGAGATGTGTCTTCCTTCCTCAGGACCTCATATCTTCAATAGCACAGTTAATTATTGGATTGCCAGTGAAGAAGGCATATGTATATCATATGGTGATGAGACTGAATGTGACTTCTGAGTTGAAGCAGGGGTGAAATAATAGCCTCTGTGATGATTTGTTTTCTCAAAATAAATTAATAAGAGCCAAAGTCCTACGGGCATTTGCAGGATGTGTGGCAAAGGCTTTGGAATTCCACAGACCAGAGAGTTGGGAAGTTAGGCTTTTCAAGGGCAGAAAAGGTGCTAGCTGGGGTTTATAGTACTAGTATAAGAGAAGTGCAAGATAATTGTGTGTGTGGGTGTTATGTCTTTTTAAACAGAGCTGTTCTAAAAACTACCTTGGAAGTAAATTTCCCATCACTGCAGAGTGTTCAGGCACTAGTGCTCTTAGGTGAGAGTATTGAAAGGGGACTCAGCATAACAGTGATTGAGATTCAGTCTTGTACTGGAGATCTAGGTAGCATGATGAGGCAAGGAAAGAAAGTAAAGGCATAAGGATTGCAAAGGAAGAGACAAAATAGAAATTTTTCACAGTGGAGACTATTGCTTTTAGAAAATTCCAAAGAGTCTTCTGGTAAATTATTAGAATTAAGTTATTTTAGCAAGGTTGCTAGATACAACAGCAGCATAAAAGTTTAATGCCTTCTATATATATAGGCTACAAGCAGAAAAATCTAATACCTTTAAAAAGATGCCATTTACATTAGCATCTAAAATGTAAAGTACCTAGAGATACATTTTACAAAATATTTGCAGAAAATTATACAAATGCTTGAAGACATTAAAGGAAAACAGCTTAGATTGGTGAAGAGATAGGATCTATGGATTAGGAGGCTCAATTTTGTAAAGATGTCAATTCTCCCCAAACTGATATATAGATTCAATGCAATTCCAATAAAAATCCCAACAGGTTTTTTGTGGAACTTGACAAGCTGATTCTAAAATTTATATGGAAGAGAAAAGATCCAAGAATAGCCAAGACATTCCTGAAGAAGAAGAACAAGGTGAGGAGACCTGCCTTACCTGATATAAAGAGATTATATAATGTTAGCAATTAAGACAGTTTTGTATTGGCACTGGGATAGACAGATTGACCAGTGAAATAAAATAGAAAGCTCAGAAGCAGATCCATGTGTAAGTGGAAACCTATTTATGACAGAAATACTGTTGCAGTTGTGGTGGGGAGAGGATGGTCTTTACAGTTACAGTGCTTGGGACTATTGGGTTACTCTGTGGGAATAAATGACACTGAATGCTAACTATCTCATAAAAAACACAAAAATCCATTCCAGGTGGTATAAACACTGAAATTTAAAGGATAAAATGTAGAGACAATAATGTAGTAAAATATACTTATGATTTTGCAGTAGGAAAGGATTTCTTAAGACTTGAAATGTTGATAAAGAGAAAGATTAATGAATTTGACTACATGAAATATAAAAGTTTTGATCATAAAGAGATATAAAGAAAATGAAAAGGCAGGTCACAAACTTAGTAAAAGATATTTCTAAGACAGTTGATAAAGGAAAAGTATCTAGACTATATAAAGAAAATAAGGAATTCAGTGCAACAGCAGGGAAAACACTTGACTATGTACTTCAGAGAAGAGGAAACCCTTTTGACCAGAATATTGTGGAAAGATGGTGAACCTCATTAATAATCCTAGAAATCGAAATTAAAACACTTAATACATTTAAAGTCTAACAGTAGCAAATGTTGATAAGGACACAGAACTAAAACACTGTACTTTGCTGTGGGGGGGTGATAAAATGGTACAACTATTTTGAAAAGCAATTTGGCCTTATCTGGTAAGGTTAAAGATGCTCATACCCAAAATCATTGTACATGTGCATGAGAAACACGTATAAATTTGTGCTCTGGGCAAGACTCGTAACTTTAGACAACCCAAATATGCAGCAGTAGTGGAATGGATAAATAAATTTTGATATGGTCTCAAAATGGAGCACTACAAATTAGCTGAAGTGAGCAAACAGCTTGGATGAATCTTGAGAACACAATGTTGAACAAAAAACAACTCATACCTTGACCATGATTCCATTTTTATAAAAAAAAAAATAGACTGAGCAATAATAATAATAATATAGTGTTTAAGGATGCAAACAAAAAATATTAGATACAAATAAAGCAAGGTAATGTTCCACGTTTACCTGTAAGTGGGAAAGGAAGAGGACATAAGGAGAAGAGGGACCCAGAGAGAAGTTCTAAGTTAACTTAGGTGATGGATGCCTTTTTCTTTAAATAAGTATAAACAAATTTGGAAAACACTTTTTTCAAACTAATGTATTTTTTTTAAATGAGTACTTAGCCTTGGTTCCGATTAAAGCTTGAACAAGAGATGAAATGGTCTTTGATGCCACCTAGTGCTTCTAGAGAGTTTAACATCTTTCAGGCTGTGGCCGAGCTGTTCCTTCCAAGCTCTGTGAGCTAGGTTTTTCAGAGTAGAAACCAGAAGGAGTAGGACTGGTTCCCCTTGTTTTCATCCCGATGTAAGCTCTTCAGTCTGAACCTTTGTACCTAGTACCGTATTCTCCAGGGCAAGCCCTTTCTTTTCTCTTGTTAAACAATGGCTCCTGTTTCTTCCTGACTCTTTTTAGGAGCCTTCGCCCACTGGGAGACCTAGTTTTTCTTTATCATGACTGGAGGAGCCAGGGATGCTGATAAGACTATGAAGTGGTGGTCATTGTCATTCCTGACCTTTCTGTGTTGAAGACTGTTTTCAAGAGTCTTGCTATCACTACCTCTATTTTGCATCATTTTAGAGAAGAAATATACAGGAAGAGTTCCTCTGGGTTAGTAATCAGGGCATTAAAAACTGGCATCTCATCCTGCTCTGTACCACAATGGAAACCTTTGGAAATCTAGCCTATATGAAGGAGGAAAAGGCGAACTGTAGGTGAACTGGGAAATTCCAGTCTTAAGTACAATCACTGTTCCATGTGTAAGAGTCCAGCCCAGGAAACTATATTCTCCCCTTTATATAGTCACAACATAGGGTTAAAGGGACTTGCCCCCTTTTCTCTCTTTTTTTTATTTTTAGAGACAGAGTCTCTGTCGCCCAGGCTGGATTGCAGTGGTGCAGTCATAGCTCACTGCAACCTCAAACTCCTGGGCTCAAGCAATCCTCACACCTCAGCCTCCTAAATAGCTGGAACTATAGGCATACACCACGAAGCCTGGCTAAATTTTTTTAATGTTTTTGCAGGGACGGGATCTCACTATATTCAACAGGCTGATCTCCTGACTCAAGCAGTCCTCCCACCTTAGCCTCCCAAAACGCTGGTATTATAGGCATGAACCACTGAACTTGGCTGGAATTGTCCCTCTTAGTAAAATAGCATGCAGAATCTCAAGACTTTTAACTGTAAAGGAAAAATCTCTTAAGCAGGTGAGGGCAGATAGACCATGAGACCCTGATTCCCCTTTTCTTTGGGTCTTTCACTTTAATTTCTTCTACTGTTGTAATAATGGTTCTCGGGAAATATATTTATTCCCTTCTTAAAACTTGCTTCCATCTGGCAAAATTGTCCCCTTTAGGCTGGCATTTCCTTTATCTAATTATTTTTTTAAATTAAAGATAGAAACCTGAGAGTCATTCTTCATTACTTTCTTTCTCCAACCCACCTTTCCTTCATTTCATCTTCAAATTTAGTAATTCTAATCCGGAATGTATCTCAAATGCATCCATTTCCTTGTACCATCATCTTTCCATGCTTCCACTTCATGCTGCTCCTCTTGCCTCCCTCCGGTCCATTTTCCATGTAGTAACAAGTAATTCTTTAACATGTAAAATGGATCACACTTTTAAAACATTCAGTGGTTTCCTCATGCACTTAAAATAAAATTCAAACCCCTTGTTGAAAGACCTGAATGGAAATGAGTGATCTGACCTTGCCAAGCTCATCTTCCACTGTCTTCTGCCGTTCTCACCAGTCTCATTCTTCTGCATGACACCCTTACTGACCTCCGGGTCCTCACACAGCCAAGCCTTCTCCTGCCTCTGGGTTATTACAGATGCTGTTTTCTGTGCCTGGAATACTATTCTTCAGCACTCATCCTTCCTCATAAAAATCTACCCTTAATCCAAATTTGACCCTTTCTGATACTTCATCTCTAGCAGCATTCTATTATTTCATTGCATTTATCATAGTATGTAATTATTTGTTTTATTTATTTAATATCTGTCTTTCACCCACAAGTTTGTATTATCCATGAGATTGAGAACTGTGTATATGTTTGATTCACCACTCTTTGCTCCATATCTAGCCTGGTATCTAACAGGTACACAATATATGTTTCCTGAAAGAATGAATGAAAAGTAATATAGGAACCATAATTAACTGATCACCTACTGATGAATACTAAATTGATCTCACTTTTTGGGTCATTCTAAGTAATGTGAAGTAAATAATTTGAATATAGAGATTTTTATTTCCTTAGGGTAGATTCTCAGAAGTGGAGTTGCTAGGTCAAAAAGTATGAATATTTTTAAGGCTTATAAAAAAATATTTACAAATCATTTATTTGAAATTTTAAATTAGTTCTCTCTTTGCTTGAATATATGGAACATATAAGAGGAGAACAGCTCAGATAATAAAAATTTAGCTTCCCACTTTATGAATAGACTCATTTTTTGAATGCTTTTTCTTTGCCACACACAAGATTATCTTCCTTACTCATTATGTGACAGGTTATTATCCCAGTTTTACAGATGAGGAAATTTGGGCCTAGAAAGTTTAATGGGTTTGGTCAAGTTTATACAACCCAGACTATCTCATGTCAAACCATTTTATGCTTATCCACATAACCTTCCCGCTAATTTACCTTTGCTCCAAAACTGCTGCAAATGTAATGTTACCTCACCCAAATCTTCTGCTTCCTAACTGCTACATTCATATGAATGCCCTCCCTCCCACTCCCCCACCAGTCCTTACTTCCTTGCCACATGATGCTGGAGGCTGGGTTGCCATGCCATCTTGTCAGACCCCTACAGAGAGCCTAAATCAGCTTACCATCCAGAGCCCTCTTGTGTGATTCACTCTGAGATGCGTGTCATCTTTGTGTGATGGTGGTTTGTGTGAGGATAAATGGCCTATTCCTCCAGTTATGTCCCCACTTCAGTTTACAGGGAGGGTCCATTGTGGCCCAGCATTGTAACAGGGCCCTTACTCACATAGTATCATACATAGAGCATGCTGAGCTTATAGTAACAGGAAGTTATTCTGCCCCTGGGGATTCTTGTTGAGCTCTGAGGAGCTTGTGGCTATTTAGGGGAGAAGTGCGTTCTCTATTTAACCTGCAAGTATTCACCTGGGTCCATGTTTCTCCCCCCAAGAAAAGATAGAACATGCTGCCAGGTCAGGGTTTGGTGCAGCAAATGTGCATGTTTAGTGTTTATCCCTGTTTAATAACTCTTGTAATTTCTCTTAACCTTTCAGGCTCTCCCTGCATGCCCTATCCAGGCCACCTGTGAGGCTGCTTCCAAGGAGGAAAACAAGGAAAAAAATCGATATGTAAACATCTTGCCTTGTGAGTGTTTGTAGTTGTTTCTTGGAATGTGATCTAAAACTACATCTGTAGCTGCATTTTCTTAGAATGGAAAGAATCTTGTGATTGGTCACAGGAGGGTTTGGTAATAAGGGTAGGGTCAAGCCTTTGGACTGAAAGAGTCAGTTGGGATGGTTGACCAGGATGTCCTTTTTGTGTCAGGCCTAAAAATTTCTTGGAGGCCAGGGAGAACAGCTTCACTAGGACCAGGCAGGAAGCAAGTGGTAGTGGTGATGGTGGTAGAATTGGTTGAGGTGGTGGAGGTAGTGTCCATTGAAAGGAATTCCAATACAGAGTTCTCTTTATAACCCCTTCTCAGTGTTAGCCATTGCCAGTCAGTTGATCTGTAACTTCACAGACATTTTTCTAGGACAGTGGTCTGCAGAATAGAATATGCATAGGTTAGTGGGATGTGGAAGAAAGATGTTTGAACTTCACTTGATTTTTATGCTTGTTTTTTTACATTTATTCTCTTAAAATTTTTGTTTTGGGGTACATAATACGTTAGTACATGTGCATAATTTATCAGTAAATGAACATATATCAGAAATGCCTGCTCAAGTTTTTATTGGTAAGGGATGGGCCCCCCATAAACTATACACTAGGCATTTATAGGTACTTTTGTCTTAGTATTTGTGTGCATATGTGTGTGTGCTATTTATTTCTGAAAATATAATTGGTATCATTTGCTATACATAGTGTTCGTTTTTTTGCTGTAAATGTATATTTTCTCAGTTCACCTGTCAAGAAACACTTTCCTTTTTATCAACTGCTTAGCATTTCCTATTGTGGATATATCTGAATTTGTTTAACTAGGCCATTCATGGTAACTGAGGTGTTTCCAAATTTTTGCTGTTATAAATAGTGTTGGAATGACATCTTTATACATGTGTTTCTTTATGTACATGGGCACAGATGTGTCAGCTGTCCTGGTTACATCAGGAACAGGGAGAAATAAAATTGAATTTCATTGAAGCATTAATTGTTATTTTTCCCCCTAGATGACCACTCTAGAGTCCACCTGACACCAGTTGAAGGGGTTCCAGACTCTGATTACATCAATGCTTCATTTATTAATGTAAGGAAGGTGTTTTTTTAAGTGACTGAAATTTCTTTTAAAGATCAGCCAAATAGTTTAAAATATATTTTTGTATTTACCCTGTCATCATTCCCAAAGGCTTCTCATATAGAAATCTGAATCTAAATAATGCATTTTTCTGTAAGAGTTAGTGAATCCTTTATTGAGCTGATTCAAATAAATACGAACAAATGCAGGCCTTGCCCTCAGTAGTAAAAATAGGGAAGAATAGGACAAGAATACCTGACACCAGGTAAGTCTGGTTAGTCGTGCCTGCTGTGAACCAGGGTCTGAGGGAAGAGCTGACATTGGGAGGAGGCTTTTAGGGATGATTTAGAAAATGTTTATAGAGTTGGCTCAGAGACTTGAGTATGTTTTATAAGGTGTGGGGAAGGAGCCTGAAGAGAGAGTGTATTTGAACAGAAAAGAGAGACAGTAAAAACTAGCAAGGGCAAGCCTGACTCCTCATGCAAGCTGCATGAGGAGATGGAGTTTGCACCCCTGTGTTTTTAGCAGCATTATTCACAATATCCAAAAGTTGGAAGAAATTCAAGTGTCCACTGATGGATGAAAGGATAAATATATATACATATACACACACACACACATATACATACATACACACATACCACATTTTATTTATTGAAACATTAGTTGTTGTTGTTTTTTCCCTAGATGACCACTCTAGAGTCCACCTGACACCAGTTGAAGGGGTTCCAGACTCTGATTACATCAGTGCTTCATTTATTAATGTAAAGAAGGCCCTTCAGCTGGCGTCAGGTGGACTCTAGAGTGGTCATCTAGGGAAAAAAAACAACTAATGTTTCAATAAATAAAATGTATGTGTGTGAATATATATAAGTATATATATATAGTATACTTATATGTGTGTGTATATATATGTAAACACATACAATGGAATGTTATTCAGCCTTTAAAAGGAAGGAAATTCTAACACATGCTACAACATAGATGAACCTTGAAGACAAGTAAAATGAGCCAGACACAAAAGGCCAAATATTGTATGATTCTACATATAGAGTATGGAGTGTATGTATACATAGATGTATGTATAGAGAGAGCAGCCAAATTCATAGAGACAGAAAGTGGTTGCCAGTAAGAGGGAGGCTTAAGGGGTTATTGTTTAATGGGTACAGAGTTTCAGTTAGGGAACATAAGAAAGTTCTGGAGATGGATGGTGGTGATAGTTGCACAATACGAATGTACCTAATGCAACAGAAGTACACACTTATAAATGACTAATCTTATATTTTTCCACAAGAGCAAAAAAAAAAACACTGATGGAAAGATTAGTGTCAATGTAAGAAGGAACATTTCTTCTCTAAGATTGATGACAGAGGAGGGGATAGAATAGGTAGACAATTTGTAGGTGTGGGTAAAACAAGTTGAGGGAACTCACTCATTTTCTCTATTAAGTAAAGTCATGATTATCTGCTAGATGAGGGAATGGGACTGTGACATGAGAGCCGTAAAAGTTTAGAACAGCTTCTGAGATTCATGAGAAAGCATCCTGAAAAGGAAAAGCAAAGGGCATGTCCAGCTATGCTGAGGGCCTTCCTGCCTGCAATGCTAAGTCACTGATAGGGGACCTGAGTTGTGTGATTTTTTTTTTTTTTGCAGCTATACCCTGGGATTGGTGGTAAATGCAGAGAACATGTGGTACAAAGACACAAGTGCTAGAGAAGGTCAGTTGCTGCTTCAAGTAGCCAAGAGCTTCAGGTTCAGTAGAGAGGAGAAGTATCAGGAAGTTGTTAAGACTGTTCGAGACCAGCCTGGGCAACTTGGTGAGACCTCGTCTCTATAATAAATCCCAAAATTAGCCGGGTGTGCTGGCACACACCTGTGGTTCTGGCTACTTGGAAGGCTGAGGCAGAAGAATCACTTGAGCCGATAAGGTCAAAGCTGTCTGTGGGGGCTGTGAGACTGCCACTGCACTTCAGCCTGAGCGACAGAGTGAGACTCCAACTCCAAAAAAAAAAAATTGAGCTTATATTCTAGGAAAAGGTGGTAGGATCAAGGAATTGGAGGTCTTGAGAAAGTGAAAGGGTAGCATAAGAAAAGAAGAAAGATGGAAGAACAGGGGATTGTGCCCCAAAAATAGGCTATCAGATGAACTTCAGAAATGAGGCATTCTAGGCATTTGCGCTAGAGTGGATTTGCTAAAGTTCCTTTGTGTATTTTTTTGTTGGAAAGAAAGGAACCCTGATTACAAAAATAATTGCTTTTATAGAAAAGGAAAATGGAGAGGGGCTAGTAATCAATAGGAATTCCTAGGACTTACGTCAAAGATCATGCTGATGAGATTGGGTGGAAGATTGACTTTAATGTTATGCAGAAGAGTACAGCAATATCAGTTAGATGAGACTTGATCGTGGAAGACATTGAATGTCAGGTGTCTTAGGGTTCTCAGTGTCCAGCTGCAGATAAGAGAATACTCAACTAAAAGTTGTCTAGATGGGAATATTTTTTTTCTCATATAATATGAAGGAAAATGTAGGCCAGTTCTAGGGTTGGCTAATTCCATGGCTCAGTGACATCCTTAATAATCTGGGTGCTTCCATCTTTCTACTCAAATGTTCTTATCCTATCAGCAGTGTCTCATGGTCTCAAGATAGTTGCAGTGGTCCTAGACGTTCTTAGTAAACAGCATCCAACACGTAAGAGGAGCATTTCTGCCTAAGCTTTTCTCTTTTGTTAGAGAGCAGAACTTCACAGAAGCCTCTCCAGCACACTATCCTTCAGTGCTAACTGGCTAAGATTGGATCACATGCTCACAAGCTCCCTCTCCAGTCACTGGCTAGAGCATTGAGAATTATCATGACTTACCCCTCTGAGACTGGGGAATGGTCACCTTCCAAGCATATGGAAGGTTAATTTCCAAACAAAATTGTGGTTCTGATGGCAAGGAAGAAAGGGGAGAATAACTTTTGAGTTAGTAACCAGCAGCATCTGCCACCATAACCCATTTGTCTCCTTGAAGATAATGGTGAAGGTGAAGATAGACAAAAATTAGTTGGATATTAAGACTGGTAAACAGGTAAGATGGGGATCTATTTGTGGTAATAGCTCAACAGGAAGAAACAGGTTTTCTCCCCGGCCATGTTTAGTTAGAACTTACAGTAGGGCATCCCATAATGTCTTGTTGTTTATAAGATAGTAATTAATAGGCAGAATGGGAGTTAAGATGGAGAGAGTTTAACTGTGGGCCTTATGGACTCAGTGAAAAAAGCAGAAAGAAAAAAAAAAGACCTGTGGGCAGGAGGCAGAGATTAAAGATTTAGATTTCATAGTTTATTACACTCAGTCAACATTTTTGAGCTGTGTGCCAAGCACTGTGGCAGGTTTAATGGTTACAGAGAGGAGAAATGATCCCTCTTGTAACAAGATTGTAATGTACATGAACAAAGGAGGTACTGCCAGGTTCTGCAGAGTTCAGAAAAGAAACTTTCAGTCCAACCTGGTAATCCAGTAGAGCTCATTGTTGAAAGGTGAGAAAGATGGGCAGAAACTTCAAAGCAAAAGAGACACATGAACAAAGTCACAGAGACTGCAAACTTAGGTTGTGATGTACAAGATGGGAAGTGGTGGGAGGTGAGACTTGATCGTGGAAGACGTTGGATGTCAAGTATGTCCAGTGCAGTTCTTAGTTGCAAACCACAGAGTATGATTTTTGTCCACTCTTTTAAGCAGAAGGGGGTTTATAAGATATTGGGAGGGTTATAAAACCTATGGAAATGAACCATGCTTAGGTGCAGCTCAGCAAGGAACAGAGCAGCTGTAGATTTTTGCAGCTACCCCATCTGACTATTATAGTGAAACCTCTGCACAGGTACTACAGAAGAACTGGATGCTTCTGCTACTAGCTTGCCCAAAGATCAGATTTCTATCACAGTCATCATCTTGCATTGCTCACTTCTACCCCAAGTCTTGTGGGAGCATCTGCTAGGAAGAAGCTAGATCTTATGAAGAACTAAGCTTCAAAGGAGTCAGGGAAATTTAGCTTCTAGTTTCCCAGCCTCTGTAATAAGAAAGTCAAGCTAGAAGTGGAGAGTGGGTGCTAAGTTAGCCATCTTACAGTGTCTGCCAGTTTTCAGGACAGCTAAGGGATTTAATTAATTCTCTAGTCAATGGAGTACCATTGAAAGGAGTTAAAGATGAGGAGTAATATGGCCACATTTGTATATTGACCACTCAGGCCATAATAAGCAATGTAGATTTAGGAACTGTCAACTGAGGGCTATTACAATAGCAGGTCACAGATGATTAGGGCCTGTAGAGTCTTGAATAGGAAGCAGCAAAGTAAAAACCACTTTGGAGGTAGAATTTAGCAGGAATTGATGATTGATTGTACATGTGAGAGAGTGTAGGATGATATCCTTTCATATGAATGTAACCAGCATATGGTTGGTCATATTGATCTGGAGCTCAGAGGAGCTATTTCATAGCCATGGACTTGGAAGTCATTAAAGAGAGAAGTGGGCCAAGAAAAGGGCCCTGGAGTCCACAGTCTCTGCCAGGCACACCAAACAGGAGGTGCCCATGGGTGAGACAGAAGCAGATGAGAGAGGAGAGCATCTGAGAAGCCAAAGAGTAAAGCGTGGAGGAAGGGTTTGGTGACCAGTCGGGTTAAGTGCAGATTAGAGATTCAGTGGGAAAGAAGAGCAGCTTTCTTTGGACTTGGCATGGGAACACTATCCTTTGCTGAAGCAAAGTCAGAGGCCATTTGTTGAGGACTTCTGGCTGGCTGCTAGTACTTACCAAACCCTTCCCCCTCCCTAACTTTAAGGTATAGTTTATATAACATAAAATTTAACAATTTGAAGTGTAGAATTCAGTGATTTTTAGTAAGTTTACTGAGTTATGCAGCTGTCAGTGTAATTGTTCTAGAACATTTTCTAACAACTTTATTGAGATGTAATTCACATAACCCATACTTTTCACTCAAAGTTTACAGTGGGTTTTAGTATATTCACAGATATGTGCAACCATCACCAGTCAAGTTTAGAACATTTTCATCACCTCAAAAAAGGAAACTTGTACTCTTTAGTTATTATTCCCTTAGTTGTAGGTGTGTTACTCACCCAAGTAAGAATCTTCATGTCTATATACAGTTAATCCCTATTCTCACCCTCTGGCTGCCACTTACCAAGTCCTTTTTGCACAGAGAACTAAGATCACACATGGACCTTAAAGGGAAATGGTACAAGTGGTGGTGTGTATGTAGTGGTGGTGACAGGCAGGGGGGGACATGGGATCTGTAGTTTGGGGAACACAAAGGTTTGCTAACCTAATGCTGGTCATAGGAGATGAAACAGAGACAGTGGCACAGGTGGCAGGTAGGCTTTCAGCTTGTCTTAGGAAGAACCAGTTTTTCTCACTCATTTTTAGATGTCTGAGAGTATATAGGGTCTTTAGAAGTGTTTCTTTTTATTGATAGGAATGTAGCTACTACCTATAGCCAGCTGGTTTTCTGCTTTCAGAATCCGGTGACATCTCAGGAGCCACATTTCGTCTTTCCCTTCAACATAGCACAAGGGAAGATCAGTGGCTTTGCCTTGTTTTCATTACTCCTTACTGGTTAAACAGTGCTACCACATCGCTTATATAATTATGCTTTCTTGAGGGGGCATATGCCCCACTCCTGATAAAGTTGGGGCTAGGCCTCCCAACTGTGCTTTCAAGCTTTCGTGGCCCACATGCTCCCATGAGAATTTAGCAGTGACTTCTCATGGAGCAGAAATGTGACATACTTAGCTTGTCTTAAGAGAATCTTAGTTTTAATTACAAGTTTAGTACTATAAGCACAGAATTCAGCATCCTGAATTAAGGCTATCTCAGTTTCCATCTTCTAATGACTAAAAACATCTGTTGAAACTTAAATTCCTCTTCGCAATAAAAATTTTAACAAGTTTTCTGTTGCTAACTCTAAACATGTCCATCTCTGAAGCCTAAAGCTTTCTTCTACCTTGGGAAGCAACCCTGCCCTGCCCTTGTTTGAACTGAAACAGGAAATGGCTTCTCAGATTTAGGTCTCTTTATTTGGCCACTGCCTTGCAGCCTGGTGTTTCACATCATCACCTTGGTGACATGGTGTCTGTCCATGAAGCTGACCCCTGTGTTGCCCATCATATTGCTGTCTGAGGGGTTGAAGGGTGATTCCCAATCCTTAAATCAAACAATTTTCACTTAACTAGGATTTCTCAAGTGAACACTCCATCTAAACAAAGTGGTTGAAAAGATGTGTGACTAGAACAATAAAGACTAAAAAGGAAAGTTACTGCCAGTTGTTAGTTTTTCAGTGGCTCCTTATCTGTTGAGTGGCATCCCAATTCCTTTGCTTCTTGTTTCCCACTGCCTCTGATGAAGAAGTCCCTTGTCAAATACTGGGAGCTGTTCCACTATACCCACAGGCTACTCCCAGAAAGTTTTTGTACCTGAGTAAAGCATCCTCAAGAAAATAACCTTTGTCCTTCCCAGAATGGGCCCATCTGGGAACCACCACATGAGTTTTTTACCCTGGAGGTTCCTACCTGTTAACACTGAACATTGTCAGCTGCTAATAAAGCATCAGTAACAAGGTCTAGCCCAGGATTTGGTATTTTGATATGCAAGTATTTATTAATAATTCACTTTGAGAAGACTACCTACACCATTTGAGTTTTGTAATCTTTGATTCTTAGCTCCAAAGATAATCCCATGGGGATTTATAGAATGGAAATTCTTGTTAAGTGCCCAGACCTTTTCACAAGGGCAGCTTTGTTAATCATTTAGGAGTTAGACTAGAGAATGTTATTTCTATTCATTTTTGGTTTTCACTTTCTTTTTCTTCCCCTCACTCCATCCCCAGGGCTACCAAGAAAAGAACAAATTCATTGCTGCACAAGGTAAAGTGATGACAACTTTTTACCCTTAGCCTTAATTTATAACCCCATAGTGGAGTTGAGTTTTTTCTTCCAAGTGCTGAATGGAGTAATCAGAATGCAGTCGCTCGTTTGTCATTAATACCACCTGAAAGAAATGTAGTTCACCATACAGTTTATGACTAAGAACCTTCATCTTGATAACTTAGTATCTAAAAGTCCTTTAAAAGTTATTTTAAATGTGTGTATAAAAAAGACTAAAAAAGGCTATATACACACAAAAGGCAATCTAATGAGACCCTCTGTTCTTGGGACCAGCTAGCCTTAGGTTCTAGCCAGGCTATTCAGAGTTTGAATTTGGAGTCAGTCTCCAGAGAGGATTGGCCCCCACAAGATCCAGGCTGGCTCCTCTCCTCCTCCTTCAACTCATGGTCCTCAGCCCTACTATTACTTGCAGATAGGTGGTCTAGGAACCTTCAGAGCTGGGACCCAGCACTGTGTTCTATACATACTGTATACACATCTCTAGGCCTGCTGTTCTAATAAGTGTCTTCACTCTTGGGATCCTAGCAAAAATAGCTTGATGTTTGCAGCATTAAAAAGTAATTGATGCTATTGTGGTCTACCAAAGTGACTGATTTATTCAGTCACTTAACAAATATTTATTGACCATCTATTATGTGTCAGGCACTGGTCTAAGTAATGGGGATATGGAGGGGAATAAAATAAGTTGTGGCCCCTGCTTTTTTGAGAGACAGCATCTCACTGTCACCCAGGCTGGAGTGCAGTGGCACAATCATAGCTCACTGCAGCTTCAAACTCCTGGGCTCAAGCAATTTTCCCCTGCCTCAGTCTCCCAAATAGCTTGAACTAGAGCCATGCACCACCACACCCAGCTATTTTTGTATTTTATGTAGAGATGGGGTCTTGCTGTTTTGCCTAGGCTAGTCTTAAACCATGGGCTTAAGTGGTCCTCCCATTTTAGCCTCCCAAAGCACTGGGGCTATAGACCCAAGATACCATGTTCCAACCTTTGCTGTTCATGATGATAGTCAATAGCCACTTGTAGCTATTTAAAATTAATGTTTTAATTAATTACATAAATTTTAGCTGGACGTGGTAGTATTTACATGCCTATAGTCCCAGCTACTTGGGAGACTGAGGTGGGAGGATCACTTGAGGCCAAGAGTTGGAGACCATCCTGGACATATAGTAAGACCCTATCTAGGTCAGGTGCAGTGGCTCACACCTGTAATCCCAGCACTTTGGGAAGCCAAGGCAGGAGAATCGCTTGAGCCCAGAAGTTTGAGACCAGCCTGGGCACCAGAGTGAGACCTCATCTCTACAAAAAGTACAAGATTAGCCGGGCGTGGTGGTGCACACCTGTAGTCCCAGGTACTCAGTAGGCTAAGGCAGAAGGATCACCTAAGCCCAGGAAGTCAAGGCTGCAGTGAGCCAGGATCATGCCACTGCACTCCAGCCTGGGCGACAGAGTGAAACCTTGTCTCAAAAAAAAAAAAAAAAAAAATCCTATCTCTAAAAGAATGAAAAGATTAGCCAGGTGTGGTGGCTCACACCTACAATCCCAGCTACTCTGGAGACTGAGGCAGGAGGATTACTTGAGTCCAGGAGCTCAGGGCTGCAGTGAGCTGTGATTGCGCCACTGCACTCCAGCCCAGGCAACAGAGCAAACCCTGTTTCTTTTTCAAAAGTTTTAAGTTTAATTTAAAATTCAGCTTCTCAATCATACTAGTCACATTTTAAGGCTCAACGGCCACATGTTGCTAGAAACTACCATGTTAGTACAGATATAAAATGTTTCCATCATCATAAAAAGTTTTTTTTTTTTAAATTAAGTCCTCACATCTCAGATGTCATTGCAGAAAGTTCTATTAGACAGTACTGTACTAGAGATGAAATGATGATGTAAACTAAAATAGACAGAGGTAAAATACAGTGGTTGGGGAAAGCCTCAGATCCTCCCTGTTACTGCAGTCTCCCTGACTGTTGCCTAATTAGGCCTCAACTTTCCTTTCCTCTGCAGCCAACTGTCAGTTCAGGGCTACCCTCCAAGGCCCAGCTTAAATACCACCTATTCAGTGATGATTTTATTGCCATCAGCTTCATGCAACCTCTTTCTCTCTGTTGCTCACGTTGTTGATGCTAAGATATTCATTGCATTAAGATCACTTGTGACTTCCTGATGGACCTTTTCTCTGACTCCCATCCTCTTGAGCCTCTCCACGGTCCTTTGCACTCCTTGAAGTTCCCCTCTGTTGTTTCCTAACACTGGGTTCTCTTGATTTTTCTCATTTCTCTAAATGTCCTTCCTCTGGCTTTTGTTCCTCTTTCTGTCCCTTAAAATATAGTTTAATTTCTTTCCAGATTTTTGAGCAACACCTTCCTTGAAACTCCATCTGTGCCTCCTTAGTCTTCCTCCCAGGCTGCTGCTTCTGTCTGAACTGGATTAATGCTGAAAATCCCCAGCTTTCTTTGTCTGACCCTCTTTTTTCTTCTCCTCTGTATTATACTTGAGAGACCTCATCAAGACTGGCTGCTGCCTTTCTTGAGTTCCTGAGCCACATTTTCAGATGAGATTGTACACCTCCACCTGGACACCCCCAGACTCTCTGGATTCAACATCAGAAACTAAAATATGACTGTCACTCAACTTCAAAACTGCTTTTCCTTTTTTTTTTTTTTGAGTTGGAGTCTCACTCTGTCTCCCTGGCTAGAATGCAGTGGCATACTCACAGCCACCACAGCCTCGACCTGCTGGGCCCAGGTGAAGTAGCTGGAACTATAGGCATGCACCACCAAGCCCAGCTAATTCTTTGATTTCTTGTAGAGAAGAGTCTCACCAAGTTCCCAGGCTGGTCTCAAACCCCTGGGCTCAGGCAGTCCTCTCACCTTAGCCTCCCAAAGTGCTGGGATTACAGGCTTGAACCACCACGCCTGGCCTGCTTTTCCTCCTTTATTCTTTGGTAGTCATGACCAGAATGTAATCTACTTAATCAACAAGCTGGATTCAGAATCATCTAGATCTCCTACCTGTCCTTTGCTCAAAGTAATCTAAAGTCCTCTTGTTTCTATCTCCAAAATCTGTTTTCTCTGGCATACTGCCTTACTCCATCTTTCCTTCCAGCTCTGTTGCAACAGCCTATTAACTGATCCTTCTGTGTCCCGGCCTTGCTTTTTGCATTCCTACCGCCAGACTGACCCTACTAGATGCAAAACTTCAGTTGGAGTTCTCATGAAAATCTTGAAACAGTTTGCCATTCTCTATAGACCTAGCTTTCCTTAACCTGGTCCTTTAGATTCTGGTACCTCTTGTACCTTACCTATCTTTTCAGCCCCATCTTCTGCCACTCCACCTGCTTAATGGCCTGGCTAAACTTCTTACAGTCCTGGGCCTCCGGTGTACCGTCTTGCCTCTTACCCTCTACCCCTCTGTCTGGAGTGCCACTTCTTCCTGTGCCCCCTTTCTAAACTCCTGTCTTCCTGATCTATCCTAAGATATGGTTCATATGTCATCTTTCCCAGGATACTCTCCTGACCTTGCGTGGCAGTGAAACACTTTCCTTTCTGTACATCTTTCTGGCATGTGTCTATTTCTCTCGTTATTTGTTTTTCTTTTTAATACTATTTTGTTTTTGTTTTTATTTATTTATTTATTTATTTTTGAGTTAGAGTCTCACTCTGTCGCCCAGACTGGAGTGCAGTGGCCGCTCCCGGCCACCGCAGCCTCGACCTGCTGGGCTCTGGCGATCCTTCCGCCTCAGTCTTCCAAGTAGCTGGAATTACAGGCACGTGCTACCATGCCCGGCTGATTTTTTGATTTATTGTACAGATGAGGTCTCACTTGCCCAGGCGGGTCTCGAACCCACGGGCTCAAACAATCCACTCGCCTCAGCCTCCCAAGGCGCAGGATTACGGTGCTGAGCCACCGAGCCCGGCTTGTTTTTATTTTTACCAAAATAAATACAAAGTTTAAGAAGGTCATCAGGGACTGCAAAACTTATGGAAAAAAGTTCTCCTCTCCTTCAACTTTTGAGTCTAATACCCCTGAGGCAGCTATTTTTATCTATTGACTTCTTATGATAGAGACAATCACCCAGTCGCCTAATCCCCTTACAGAGCTCCTCCCCCTCAGACAGACATACATGCACAGGCCCTTCTCCTCATCCTCAGAAGAGTCAGATCACAATTCTGGGTTAATGTAATATTTGTTCTTTATATTATTATGAGTATACAGATATTCACAGCTGAAACACATAGTACGTATAATTTTTTCATACATTTTCCCCCTTTTCCTGGAGTTAACAATTCCCCTTTTTTCTAGTAATTTAGTTTTTTTAATGTACCTACCGCTGATTTTCCCCCTAAACTCTTTACTCGAAGTGTACATCTTCCCTTAGTGCCTTCAGATACACAAAGTTTAATTTTTTATCTTGGGATCCTTTCTTTAGTTCTGTTGTAGATTGGTTGAGAGTTTCCATTCTAAGACTTACCTTCACCAATACCCTGGGAATTCCATTCACCTCTCTGTTGTATTAGATCTCATTTCTTTCCCCCTCTTTGTTTGCTCTTATTTTTGTTTAGAATTTTCTAGTTGCTTTCTAAAAAAGGCTGTGTGAAAGGTAAATTTGGAATTCCAGCCCTGAGCAAGTCATTCAACCTTTCTGGGGCTGATGGCATCTACCTCAGAGAGAGGAAAGAGAAATTTCATCTGAAGCACTTAGCTCACTGTTGGGCCCATAATGTAGGTATTCAGTGAACAGTCATGATTTCTAGTCCTCAACTATAATATATTTGGGAGACATTGTGTCTTGTTGATATTGTGACAACCTTCTCCCAAACCCATCCAATCCTAGTGAAGCGCCTGGCACATGTATGGTGGAAACATGAGAAATGTTCAGTTAGTGGGTGGGTAGATGGGTAGGTGGGTTGGCTATTTAACTGGGGACATAGGGCACAGGTTGCCAAAAGTCAGGAATGGATGTTCTCAGTCTCCTAGCATCTTTCTTCCCCTTGGTATGTGTTCTCTTCATCTTTGCTGTTGGCTGCTTTAGGACCAAAAGAAGAAACAGTGAATGATTTCTGGAGGATGATCTGGGAACAAAACACAGCCACCATCGTCATGGTGACCAACCTGAAGGAGAGGAAGGAGGTAAGTGGAGAATTAAGATAGGAGGGCCCTTGATACAGGTGTGACCAGCAGAGGGACTGCTCTGCTGCAGAGGGACTGCTCTGCTGTAGTTCTGAGTACAAGCCTAGCTATCTACCCTTGTGATAACTATGCTAGTAGTTCATCTAGACAGACACAGGCTGATGGATCTATCAGAATTCCCTATTGCCTGGAAGCCTCAGGGGTATGCCTAGAGCAGGTTTGCATATTTGGTAGTCAAGCAGTTCCCCCTGATTCCAAAACAACCTGAAAGACTGACTTGAGCCATTAACTAAGGAAAAGCCACAGAGGGGCCTTCCTCTCCCTGGCTTCTCTAGTCCTCACTTTCCTGGTTTCCTGTCCCGTCTCCTGAGGCCTTTGGTATATCGTGAAGTCAGCAGAGGGGATTATATGAACTGAGGGAATCTTATATCTGATTCTGGCCTTGACCTGATCCTGCAGGCAGCCTACTGGCTCGTCTTTTCCTTTTGTGGCTACCAGTCCATGCTTGGTCTGGCTAAATAACTTTATCACTAGGCCACAGCCAGAGCCAATTCTGAGTCCCGGATAGAGTTCCAGAGAGGAATTCCAATTTGAACAGTCTTACTCAAGGATGACCCTTGAATCACCTTGATCCTGCAGTATTGGATGTGGTGATCAGCAGCTCCAGTGCCTTGGAAGGATAGTACTAAGACTGGGCTTTTGGTTAGTTTCCTTCAACCAGACCTCTGGCTCTTGGAAGCTGTCCAAGGCCCAGGCAGACCTATAGCCTCTGATTGCTTCCGTTCTTTCTGGCAAACCCGTTATCTCAGGCCACCTGTACATTGCCTGCCCCTAGTGCCCGTAGCCTCCCATTTTCCTAAGGCCTTAGGCCTCTCATGGCAGGTTTACAGTCTGTATCAGTCCACTCTGGTGGCCCCCTCATAGCAGGCTGCTGGTTCAAGGAATTCAGACAGGCTTTCCCTTAGAACATGACCTGGGATATTGTGGAAGTGCAGATTTTGTAGGTAAAATGGCTTCAAATTCACCCTGAACCAAAGGGGGTGAAGGTGAGAAAGCTCGAGAAGTATGGGGCTGTGTGTAAATTAGGAGATTGTGCTACACAGGATGGAAGCTGTGGAATTTGAGAAAAGGACAATTTGAATAAATAAGTCTGTAGCTGACTGAGGTAAGAGAAGAGGCCCTAGGGCCTTCTGGTGACTTTAATCTGGGCTTTGTGGTCTCTTCCTTTCAGAGCCTTTTCATCTGCCAGGGGTGGGAGTCTGAGATCAGGGAATGAGTGTCTGTTTCTTTCCAGTGTAAGTGTGCCCAGTACTGGCCAGACCAAGGCTGCTGGACCTATGGGAACATCCGTGTGTCTGTAGAGGATGTGACTGTTTTGGTAGACTACACAGTACGGAAGTTCTGCATTCAGCAGGTACTGTCTCCAAGCTCCTTTCTTGATTCTTGTGTGGGATCTGTTGGCCACTAAGAGGGAGGTTGGGTCATCCCCCCCTTACTCAGGGTGGTCAGGAATCACTGAGTGTGTAGTATGTTTGGATTCTCAAACCAGAGATCTGGGCTTCAGGGAACTTATCTGTCAAAACTTAAGGGAGCAGTATTTTCATGACTGGTAGAAAAATTACCTGTTGAGATGGAGTCTGATCATTTCGATATGAGCAAACACTGTGGAAAAACAGCATCAGGAGGTGGTGCAGTCTCCTGGGTGCTTGACTCACCTCTCCTCCTTTGCTCCAAAGGCTCCTGGCATCAGGGATGTGATGAGCCTGCTACTTGCCTTCCAGAGTGACTCTGGAGGCAAAGGTGACCTAAGCAAAGGTCACCTTCAGCTGAAGGGCAGTGAAGAGGACTTAGTAAGAACCAGGAGCCCTGAATTTTAGTTCTGACCCTGCTTTTTACTAATTCTGGGACCTTGACCAGATCATTTAAGTTTTCTGAGTTTCTCTTTCCACATTTGTAGGCCAAGAATAATAGTAACAGCCCTGCCTATCCTGTGGGGTTACTGGGAAGATTCTCTGCCCATGGTTAAAACTTCCCTAGGTGCACTCTTCATTTTCCCATTGTTCCTGACAACTGCAACTGTCACCTTCCCTCCTCTGGTGCTGCCCACCCTTGGGTATCAGGGCCAACACACAGGATCTCCTCACTTCACAGGTGGGCGACGTGACCAACAGAAAGCCACAGCGCCTCATCACTCAGTTTCACTTTACCAGCTGGCCAGACTTTGGGGTGCCTTTCACCCCGATCGGCATGCTCAAGTTCCTCAAGAAGGTGAAGGCCTGTAACCCTCAGTATGCAGGGGCCATCGTGGTCCACTGCAGGTCAGTGTGGCCTGATCCTCGGCTTCCCACATTCTACCTCCATGACCAGAGCAGGGGAACAGCACAGGGACCCTGGCTAAGGAGACTGGTACAGAGCAAATGTCAGGGCCCCAGGGCAGCAGCCAGAGACTCCAAGTTCTAGTGCTGGGTGGAGAATATGATTTGAGGAAGGAGGGAAGGGCAATCCTCCAAGGTTACGAGTGGGAGTACGATTAAGCTAAGAAACTGGGTCAAATGCTGGCTGTTCAACTATCGGCTCCCAGACCCTTCCAAGTATCAGGGTGTTTGGTCAGGAGTTCAGGGCATAGTGGGGTTGTTGGCTCCAGGAGAGTCCCAACTCTTCCCATGCAGGATTAGGACTTAGAGCCTGAAGAAAGAGCCCAACCTGTGCTGCCCTTTGCCACCCATTCCCACAGCCATGCTGGCCAAACCTGTAACATCCTGCTTTTTGGCTGCAGTGCGGGTGTAGGGCGTACGGGTACCTTTGTTGTCATCGATGCCATGCTGGACATGATGCATACAGAGCGGAAGGTGGACGTGTATGGCTTTGTGAGCCGGATCCGGGCACAGCGCTGCCAGATGGTGCAAACAGATGTGAGTGATCTGTGGGTCAGACAAGTGCAGGGGCATTCTAAGACCAGAACATCTGCCCACGTCAAGGATTCACTCAGTCTCCCAGGTTATCGTAAATGATCATCATACAGTGTGATAAAGGGCCCTTATAAATTATGTATTTAAGTAAATGGAATGCAGAAGAAGTTGTAGCTTTGTGCCTGGGGGAGTCAAAAGGCAGATGTCTTGTTCACTGGACTTTAAGGATGAGAGAACAAGCAGCTTAGAGAGCCAGCAACCAGAGTCATGATGCACTTGGCCACCTCTGGGAGCAGGAGCGAGATTGGCTCTGCAGTTAGGGCACAGCACTGGGAGAGAGACTGAGAGTAGCCTATTACAGTCTTTGTGCATCTCCAGTTTCTGACAGCCCCTTCAGACTATTGAGTCTGTGTTCTCAGAATGAGCAGGAGTTGTGTTTGTCCTTTTCCAGGCTTCTAACCCCCTAGCCAGACTAGGAGCATCCCTCCCAAGTTAGGTACCCCCAGAGGGACTCTTGCGTTTCAAGGTCTGTTTCACTAAATTGGGACAATAAGGGGAAATACTTGTATCCCTGCTAAGACCAAAGGAAAAGTGGACTGGAGTGAAGTGGGGGTGGGAGGGAGTAATCTGGTACATGAACCTTGTTGCTTGTCACTGAGAACTGGGACATCATCCGCATTTCAGATGCAGTATGTCTTCATATACCAAGCCCTTCTGGAGCATTATCTCTATGGGGATACAGAACTGGAAGTGACCTCTCTAGAAACCCACCTGCAGAAAATTTACAACAAAATCCCAGGGACCAGCAACAATGGATTAGAGGAGGAGTTTAAGGTGAGTTGGAGCTGGTTAACCTTCAGATTGAAGGGTCTGTGTGATCTGGGGTATGTGGGATGCTTGACTTCTTGTGCGTTTACCAATAGACAGTGAATCCCCTTGCGAGCATGCCAATAGTTAAGGAAGAGGCCCTTTCCTCCTACTCTAGTCATTCTCAAGCCATCCTGCACATTGGAATCATTGGGTTGTGTTTGGCAGTGAGAAAACAGGCCACACAGTATTTTTTTTTTTTTTTTTTTTTTTTTGAGTTGGAGTCTCACTCTGTCGCCTAGACTGGAGTACAGTGGCCGCTCCCGGCCACTGCAGCCTCGACCTGCTGGGCTCCGGCGATCCTTCTGCCTCAGCCTCCCAAGTAGCTGGAACTACAGGCGCGCGCTACCACGCCCGGCTGATTTTTTGATTTATTGTAGAGATGAGGTCTCGCTTGCCCAGGCAGGTCTCGAACCCGTGGGCTCAGGCAAACCACTCACCTCAGCCTCCCAAAGGCGCAGGATTATAGGCTGAGCCACCGAGCCCGGCATCTCCTTCTTAAGGACTGTGTTATTGTCTCAGACGTAAGTGATCTCTGCTGGTGAACCTCTGGCTAGAAGATGACTCTTTCAGGAGACAGCCAACTGTGATAACTGTGGGCTTTTACTTGGCCTTTGTTTCATCAGGAAAGTGTGTAGATGACCTAGGCCATGGATGGTGTTAACAGAACTCCACAAATTCCTCAGTCCCTCAGCTTTCATGGGGGTAAAGGGAGAATAGCTGGTCAGAGAGGGCTGCATCACACTGAACCACTCTCTAACTCCCCACTTGAGCACAAGAATGACTTCCCCAATAAGAAACAGGTCCCTTGGTCACTGTGGCCATGATATAGAGATGGTAGAGATATTCCTGCTGTACAAAAGAGTTTACATGGGGAGAGCAGGGTTGCCAAAATGACAGGTTTCCACCCCCAAACCCAGCTGGCTCTTTTTCCCTTGTGTGATGCTATCCACATTCAGAATTTCAAGTTTTATTCAACAGCAAGTTCTTTTTCTGCAGTCTGGTTTTGACTTGCCTGAGTTTCAGCTCCCTACCTGTGCATGCTCAGTAGAAATTGGGAGGGATATAGGTGCCCTGGCTGCTATGGCAGTGCTGCAGTAATGGCAGAATCATCTGGTGAACAGAAGAGTTCACTTAGGGAAAGTGGTGTTACCAGGACTATAAGGCTCCTTCTGGCTTCCCTTTCCTAGCTAGAGGCTGACCGTGTTCAGAATTCTAAAGTTCTTTCAGCAACAGGGTCTCTCTGTGGCTTTTCCCAGACAGAAACTTTGTGCAGTGGTGAAATTTGCCCTTGGAACAAGTGAAGGCATCTGAGGTTCCTTTCCTTTCTGGCTTGTAAGCTGGCCACTGTGCTCTCAGGGGATGATTTAGTCAAGATGTTCAGAGCTCAAATGGGTTTCCAGATCCACATGGGCTCTGGTAGTACACAGCCATGCCTTATTAAGACAGTTTCCCGTGTGGGACTGCCGTCCCATGAGGTTTGCAAGTTCCTCATTTCCCATACTCACGACTTCCCCACATCCAGTGACCACTCTCTGTTTCTAGACTGCTTAATTTTTTTTATGCATCTGGAAATATAGAAAGTACATATAGATCTGCCTCAGGGCTAGAGATGTATACCTAGGACATACACTAATAGTGTGACAAATTTTTCTGTTATGTGAGAAAGATTTTGTTAGTTAAATATATATGTATTACCAAGAAAAGATAGACTCACTTTTAACATTTTCTTTAAATATTTAGAATATCCTTCAAGTGTAAATCAAAAGGAAAAGAGAAACTTTGGCATATGACAAGAATTATTTCTTATACAAAATAGAAAAGATCTTCCAGGAAGACTTCTAAAGAAAGAAAAGAAAAAATATGTCAAGAAGAAAAGCAGTAAAGAGTAGAGTTTGGTGATCATAGAAAAGTTAAGATAAAATGAGAGAAAGAGAGCAATAAAATGATTAAACAAATATCTGTGAATTAAGAGTAGGAAAAATACAAATACTACGGACTGGTGAAGAACGGAGGGGTAGCAGCTTGACATCCAACTCTTGGCAGAAGACCTATTTATGGTTACCTATACTCCATTTACAATTTCCACATGGGAAATTATCTTGATAAGGCACGGCTGTGTACCACCAGAGCCTATGTGGATCTGGGAACCCATTTGAGCTCTGAACACTTTGACTAAATCATCCCTTGAGAGCACAGTGGCCAGCGCACAAGCCAACTTGTGTTCTGATATTCCTAGAAATTAAGAGTTAGTGAGATCAGAGTTATTTTTCCCTAGAGAGGAAAAAAATTGAGACTGGAGAAATTAAGGATAGAAAGCCTGTCTAGGGACTAGGCTTCCATGAGGCACTACATACCTGCAGATGAGTTTAACAGTAGGGTTCTTCAGAAACAAGGACTTTGTATTTATAGTGATGCAGCTGGAGGCACAAATGCCTGGGGATTGAGTAGGTCTTAGGAATGGAAACTCACATTGACAATAAATTGGCTTGGAGCTGAACTTACCTTATAGTTAATCCAAACTGTAGTGGACTTGTCCTATTGGAATGAAGATGGCAGAATCAATTGATGTGAAGGAAGACTCAGGGTATGCTTTAAGTACTCCATGGCATAGCTCTTCAATTCTCCTAGTCTCGCCATATGTCCGAAAGTCACTTTGTGGTAACTCAGAATGCCAGAAGTCTCCAGATCCACTTCAGCTTTCCTAAACTTAATAGCCAGGAATGAGCTATTAACGTGGGATCATAACTAAAATTAATATGGGCTATGGATAAGCAAGACTCTGGGGGAGTCATTATCTGTCTTCCAGATGTGGGGGGTGAGGGAAGTATGGAAGTAACTGTGCATCTTAAAATATTCATATTCTTTTGGCCCTCGTCCAGATTCTGACTAATAATTTTGAAATGCTGAGGACAGAAGTTAAACAGGCATCTAGATCCACGTCCACTAGGGAGTCCTTGATCAGCTAGCAACAGGCCAGCAGTGAGAAAAGCTATGAATCTTGAAGCCAGGCCAAGAAAACAAAATCCAGTGGGTCTGAGTCTGTTGTAAGTACTAATGGAGGGACAGAGTCCAGTTAAAGGTAAAGGCCAAAGTCCAAGAAGCAAAGATTGATTGAACCTTGAGGCAATTGTGTGAATAAAAGTTGTACATATTTAAGAAAGCTCTTTCTTGTTAATGGCTCAGGAACGATAAGGAACAAAGAACAAAACCAGAGTCTTATGTATGTTTCTTCTTCTCTGGCCTACATGCTGATGAAAGAATGATGGATAAGATAATAGTCAACTTTTACAATGCTTACACATTCATAAAAGGTGATCAATATGTTGCCTAATTAGCATTTCATCTGCTACATAAACTAAGGTAACCCTCTTTGGCTTTTTAAACATTTCCTGAAAAGTTTCTATGATGATTATCTGTAGTTTATTTTCCCAAAGGACTTTTTGTTTATTAACTTTACTATCTTGAAAGTCATCAAGGAAAATATCAGAATGTGTTGTTGCTCACTTTACATGATTCACCATTTTTCTATTATAGGGAGGTATTTTTGGAAGATTAGACCATTAAAAATAGAGCTAGCTCTGACATCTAAACTTAATATTAGTAAAACTCATTGCATATTATACAATTACTTACATATATACTATAATATAGACTTAAAATAAAACAATGAAAACAGATATTAGAATGCTAACTGCAAGAGTTCTGGTAAGATGGCGATGGCATAGTTGGGACTGTGAGATTCTCTGAAAGTGAGTTCCCATAAAGACTCTTACTTTTCTTCCCCCACCACCCTGCCCACCGCCAGCTGCACCGGTCTGAGGCCTGGAGACCCTCGGTCCCATGCAAAGCCTGCTATTGCAGTCCCTTGGCTGCTGCTGCTCCACCATAGGTGGCCCTGGGCACTGGTCATGTGGAGACCTCAGCTCCCTCCCCGGCTACAATGTCTCCCTTGGCCCCAATTCACCAGCCACCACCTGTGGAGGCCCTTATATACTGCCTTGTGAAGATCTGGGTTCCCGTGCTGGCTACACTGATTCGCCCGGCACTCACCCACTGCCAACTCCCTCCCTGACTGGGCGCCTCGCGCAGCAGCCTGGTGCTCACTCCTCAGAGCTCCAGCTCTCCGCCCTGGGTTCTGGGCCTCCACCCAGCACTATTTCATGCCGCTGTCACCCAGGGAGGCTGTAGACGCCCGCCCCTCAGAGATACCAGCTCCACTCCTGGTTCAAGTGCCCTGTGCTGGGCCCAAAGCCACCACTCACCACCTGTCCTTTGGAGCTCCAGTCCCCGCTCTGGCTGAGGCACCCAGCAGGGGACCCCATGGTTGTGTAAGGGAACAGTATATCTTAAAGAGGTGCTGATCAGTCACTCTCAGCTATCAGCTCCAGAAGAGGGAATTCATAGCTCCTGTCTCTGCACCAGGCTGCTGGTGGCACACCAGATTCGGGGCCCAGCTGTGTCGCTGATCCCCGGTGCCTGACACCGGAGACCCACCACCACAGTCATAGTGGATCGCCCACAGACCCGGATGAGTGGGAAGAAAGGACAGGAAAAGAGGAAGTCAAGTTATCTCTCTTTGCAAGCAACATGATTGTGTACCTTGAAAACCCAAGAGAATCTGTCAAAAGTCTCCTTGCACTGATAAAGGACATTGGCAAATTCTCAGGGTATAAAATAAATGTGCAAAAGACAATCACATTTCTTTACACCAATAATAAACAGAAACCCAAATAAAAAGCACAATCCCATTCACAATAGCCACACACACAC